>OZ023333.1:35996430-36158930 GCA_964007535.1 Brachyptera risi | reverse complement strand
TATATATATATATATATATATGTGTATATATATATATATATATATATATATATATATATATATATATATATATATATATATATATATATATATCGCTATTCATCAATACAAATCACTCAACAGTATACAGATACAGAGATTCTCACAGAAAAACTCAAAAACGAAACTCAATTTTTAAGAGAAAATAAATTCACGGAAAGCCCTTAATAATTTCCTTGCAACCTCTTGGGTAGCAATTTAAAATGTAAAACATATCCCGGCCCAGACGAGAGAGAGAGAGCGAGAGAGAGAGAGAGAGAGAGAGAGAGAGAGAAAGAGAGATAGAAGAGAGTGTGTGTGTCTTTCCTCTCATCCCCAGCGCAGCTCTTTCAGTGTATCGCCGGGGTACACGATGATTGGATTGCAAAACGTAAAGGAAATACGAGGGAAAATACAGCGCCGTTCATTGGTAAACGGAAGTGTGCTGATGAACGTCAATACCGGCATGTCACAAACGACCGACCGTCAATATCAAATCATACGTAGAAACAACCGATCGAACCGTCACCCCTATAGCAACTCATAAGAAATGTTCACCCTTGAATAACATCACTGTTATATAGAAGGCAAGTCAATGTATTTCCGAATGTGAAATGAATGCTTGTTTGAATATATCGAAGGCTCCAGGTTCGATTCTTGAATGGGTGACTTCAATGACGGATCGACGCGGTTGATCGTTAGTGATGATGGATATGGGAGACGGTCGATCGGGATAGCTCACTGTAGAAGTATATAGTGTTAGCATACACGATATGTAGCATACATATGAATTGGAATAAGGTTCCTAGTTTTTACTGTGATGTGTTCAACCAACTTGTCAGAATTGAAAAGAAGTGTTGAACATTACGCTCAGTAAGCTTAGTTTTAGAATCAAATTGACTCTCCAGACTCATTAAAACTAATCGCTTTTCTATATTGTTTTTTAACGACGCACTGTAATGATGACTGAGATCTATTGGCGTCGGATGTATGATTAATGAGATGATGGGATGATGAGATGAAGGTTTCATGGGTAATGGGAAGGATAGTGGGAAGGAAGCGGTCGTGGCCTATATTGTGGGAACCATTACGGCATTAGCCTAGACTACAGAGGGAAACCACGAAAAAAACCTGTAAAGATGGACGGTAGCGGGGATCAACTGATACCTTAACGACCCCACTAACATCTAGGATACTTGAGGGTACGAATGAGCGGATAATAGATGAGTGATGTTTATGAAAAACAATGTGCGTTTTGGGTAGACGGACCTTGATGGACGAGAGACAAGGTTTATATTAACCCTATATTGAGACACCATGAAATATTATCATTATTTATATTCATATTTATATTTTTTTATATTTTATTGGCAAGATCGACTATCCTGACACAAAGGTTTTCTGTGATTCCCCTCTATACACTGGGATGAATCTTAACGATCAGGTCTCGACTTCAACCATCCCAATGTCCCAAGAACCTCACAAGATAACCTTTATAATTTTTACTCATTCACATGCACATGAAGTAATCGTTCGTTATACACCTGCATCATACATCATTCAAAGCCACTTGAATCAATAAGTTCAAGAATAATTAATGTCAGTTTGAAATTTGTGAACCTATTGTATTAATTCGTTAATAATAACTACATGAAATGCACAGTCTATTGGTTGATTATGGTCGTTAAACAAAAACAATATCATTAGATGCAAATCGACTGTAAACCAAACACAGGCATATACACATAAACTAACAATTTAATCAATCTTCTACATAGCAGCTCTTTGTACGATTTTCTATATTTTCCCAAGCAAACACTGCTGAAAAAACAAATTTCACCAACGTCATATATCCCTCCCCCCCCCCCCCCCTAACCCCGAAAGAAAAAAAAATCAAACAAAACCTTCATTATTATCCTCAGAACTATGCACCAAGTACGTACGTTTACATCATTAATAATCGGTATAATAACAATTCCACCAACCTATAGAAACTATAATACACTAGTATCAATTTCCGTAATCGAAACAAGACTTTTGTTAGACTCGAAGTTGGTATTCATGGATAATAATCATTAAATTACGTGTTGTCAAGTTTGCCACACCCGCAAGGGAAAATTAATAATGTAAAGTTTTACTGAAAACAATCTCGTAAGGTTGGTACAATGTTCTCCACTACATCAAACGGCCGAGCAAACAATGCACATGTAACGGTCATTACGTAGACATGCAACACCGACTTCATGTGCAATTAACGTGATGGGGAATAGGAACGTGGCATATGGGAAATTTAATATTCATCTTTTCGTTTCATTTTTCAAGTAAATGGAGAATAGAAAACTGGCATCTGTTATGGGAAACAGGTGCATAGGGGGTGGAAAAGGGTGGTTTCAATACTGCGTCATACAGTAGAGATAGTTTGGGTAAAATTTTTCACAGATTATTTACCCCCTCCCCATTCAATTTCCGTAATTGGATCAAGTAGAACATCGGTTTTGTGGCAATAATATTATCGATATCAAATAATGTCAACATTATGATTTTTTTTTTTTTTTTTTTTTTTTTTAATAATCGAAACTTGATGGGGCACCACAAGGGCGGTCTTACCACCCAATTTTAATTACCGGTATTTAAAACAAATGAAGTTCAACACCAGGACTGCATGCGCTGTCTGTGACTATAATTTTCCGCCGTGGATAGAAGTATTTCAGTTTCCGAAAGTCCGGAACACAGTATAAGTAAAAACCGTTCCTGTGATATCCGAACACTATATACCAGCATTTGGTAGTAAACAAAACACACGAATGTTGATATCTTCCACTTTGAAGTAAGTCTCTTGGGCAATGACCACTTATATTTCCATTAACAGCAGATGTAAAGTTTATCATTGGGCCTATACAAATTAGAAAAAAATCTAGCTTCAACTTTATTCACAATTATGATATATTTTTTCTCAGCAATAAAGGGCTGAATTGACGAGTGAATAGCCTTTTTTGGTCTGTTGGAATGATAGGGAAGTAACTATGGTGGCTTATTGTTGAGGAGCCATCCCGGTACTCACTTTGATGGTAGAAGGTAACTATGAAAAACAGGTCAGGTTGGTCGACCATGGTGGGAATTGAACACCGGTCTCCCGAATGAGAGTTCAGCGCGCTTGCAATGAACGAACCAGTCACAGTATAGGTGGTATTTCACAGGTATCGCATTTAATATTTGGACTGAAACAATTTCACAATTCTACAATTCAAATTATAAAATTGAAAGTGTTAAACTGTAGAATTGTAATTGTACGACTGTAGAATTGTGATTGTACAACTGTAAAATTGGCATTGTAAAACTGTAAAGTGATAATTTTAGAAATGTCATCAGGGTAATTAGAACTATTGAATTGTCGTTGTAAAACTGTGCAATTGTGATTATTAAACTGCGGAATTGTAAATGTATAAAATTGTAAACAAAAAAATGCTTCCCATATTGTATTATTTATTATTTTCAGATTCACAAAATTGATAAAATATATGTAAAATGTGAAAAAATCTTAATTTGAAAAAATCTTTTGCAATTCTCATGAATTCATGAAAGTGAATTGTAGAATTATCAAGTCAATTCTCATGAATACATAAATTTGTGAAACTGTAGAATTATCAAGTGGATTGAATTGTACCCTATGTCATTAGGGATTAATTTATAACGATTTCCCCGAAGAGCCCAACATGGAAAATATCCTCGTTCACAGTTTATATATTGTTTCAGAATTTATAGACTTGTTCGTTTGAAAAGTTATCTGCAAATATCTTTCACTGAATCCATTCCTGAAACTTGACTGTATTGGTTGTATTATTGAATCAGTATTTCTATAGCTAGCTTGGTATGTGTCTATAACGAATACATTTTCTTTGAAAAATCGTTTTTTTTTACACGTACCGGTAGCCTATGCCGAGAAATACATTTGAAGGCTAACATAAATAACATTCCTCAAGTGATCTTTTTGACGAATATAATTTTACATCGTGACACATTCTCCATGGTTCGTATAATATGCATCGTACAGATTGTGGTGTTGTGGGCAATCCCTATACAATTTATCGGAATTGGACCTACTCTTTAGTAACTATACTCTTTGGCAAACTATAGCAACCGAAAATATTTACGTAGCTCTGGTGGGATCAGGCAGACTGGGGGATTTCTGACAAAGTTTTGGATTAAATGACATCACCATCCTGAAATTAGATTTGACCGAATTTAATGTCGATATTGATTCCCCTAATTTGAGAGAAAAATAGAAATCACCATACCGGTACCAATTTCAGAAATAAAAATGTATTTGTTTGTCCTCCAGGACCCGGATCTTTTTCTGAGTCGTGACGTAGACATCACTCGATTCTGTTTATATTTCTATACAGAATCGGTAATGCAGTCATGACTCATGGACTCGAACCAACAGAATAATTATAATTTATAAAATTGAGATAATGATTCCCAGTTTTCTCTAATATTATCGTAGTTAATATTATCTAGTAGCCTATTATCTAGTAGTATAATATTATCGTAGAAATAAATATCGTAGCTATACATTCAAATCTAGTTTCAGGGTTGTGATGTCATTTGAAAAATTCGTTTACAGCTTGTTTATCAAAAGAAGCTAGATCAAGAAGCTGTATCAAGAAGCTTTGATATTCAACAAAGAGCCAATTTTTTCTTGAAAGTGAATCACAATGAGAAAAAATGTTATGGTACATTGTCAATACGGTGGGAGATGGAAATATTTACAAATAATCCCTCTCCCCCCTTCTGCTAGCACACCAAAAATCACCACTGCTGGCAACAAATCATAGGCCTATTACCCCAAACGGTACTGATAATTATAAGGCACAAATATAATAAAATAATTATGATTATACCTGATATGATGGGGATGATACACTCTGTGTGTTCTTCAATAATTTTAATTCAATTTTTCATGTAGGCCTAGTGTTTGCATTAATTTTACCCATATCAGTGGAGAATACAATACCGTATATGTAAATAAGTGAAGAAAATAAATTGTGCTTGAATATAATAATACAGCAAGTGGAATTGTACACGAGTTTCACTCTTCCTCCCCCTTTGATATTCTGTCTTATTGATAGTTTATTGTTGTCTATTGATGACTAGTAGGCCGAGTCACAACTTTTGTCACCCTTTGACTGTTCGTTTGGGATTGAGAAACAGATTTGTATTCCATGCAAATAGGCATATACATTATAATATTATTGTCTACCATTTCATTTATTTGTAAATACGATGATTTAAAGATATACAAAGAGGTAAAATTCATCTCCCAAGGACAGTGAGAGCAATTAGTGTAGTGTTAGCAGGATATTTAAATATGCTTGCTCTGTTGTAGGCCTGCTCGATGGGAACAGCTGATCGGAAGCAATGGTGGCCAATTATCAGCTATTGTTGTGATCTACGAGTTACGACACTTATTCACAGATAACAATGTCATTATAGACAATGAATTACATCTCATCAAAGACAGCTGGTACTTGCATTGACAGATTTAATCATCTTACCGGTAGCTGACTACAATAATACATGCAATTCATTGTTGTTCATTCATTGTTATAGTTAGATCAATTTGAAGGAATATTATGACTAGATTTACCTCATTTTTATCCAGTCTCTGCAACTTTTCATCAGCTAAATATTTATAATAGAGAGTTCTTGCCAAAGTGCCATGTGGACGATATATTCTGCGTAATACGTCTTGCTCAGTCGTGTCATTATTGTCATATGGAGAAGGGGGGAGTGTACTGTTTATATTGTTGTAAAGTGCACTTCCTTCGCTTTGCAATGCACAATTATCACTTGCACTGACAGAACATGAAGTAGAAGGATCCATTATCATATTTATATAGCGTACTTGATTGTATGTATTATAATAATTATGACAATAATAATAATTCACCGGAATGCAAAAGTGACATGTGCAAAGTAGAAGTAGGCCTACTTTGTTAACAAGGATTACAAACACGAATATAACTTGACTTATACCTGTGGTACTTCTAAAAATAATCACACACACGAATGGAATATATAAGATACAGAAAGAAGGCGTGAATTAACTGTAACACTGTTGGAAATTATAGAAATTAGAGGTTTTGTGTAATAAAGCACATTTTAGTTGTTTTCGACGGCCATCTTGGTCGAGAATCGCCGGTGTACCACCTAGCGTTGGAAAAAGATAGCTCACAAAATCAGCTGTTTGTCGCTGGCTCAGTCGGCGAAGCTCGCTAATGAATTCCCATCACCATAAATATCCACACCCTTTTCCCATTAAATTTGTTAGGAAAAAAAACTCATTTCTTTCGAGCTAAGATATTACAGCTTCAATCACATCTAATCCCCTAGGCATTAAAAAAAGCGAGCGAATAATAATAAAAAAAAAAACACGTAAGAGGGGAAAAGAAATCTGAAAAGTGCAATGTAATTAAAAGAGATGACGTTTTTTTAATGAAAAATTTCGAGGGGTTAATTTTAAACCACATTCGCCTCATAAATTCTACGACATTTCCAGGAGATTGAAGGAGCACGTTCTTAATTTCCTAGATTGTAATTTAAGTAAACACATTAAAAACTTTTTTCCTTTGATTCGTCGAGACTTTTTTCTATTATTGTTTAAGTCGTAGAATATCACATCGGATGTTGGCTTTATTCTTTTTTCGTCACGTATTTCGCCAACTATTGGGATTTTATCTCCAGCAAATAAACTTAGTTTTCTATAAAATGAAGAGAAACAACGAGAATAATGGAATTGTAAACGTGTTAAAAAAATATCGAACAACTCGAAGCAAAGTTTTATACTTTTCTACATTGTCTGTGAACGTCGCTCGTTATAAGCTAATAATCAATTCCTTCGTTTTATGTGCTGAGAAAATGTA
Organism: Brachyptera risi; assembly: GCA_964007535.1. Lineage (NCBI taxonomy): Eukaryota > Metazoa > Arthropoda > Insecta > Plecoptera > Taeniopterygidae > Brachyptera > Brachyptera risi. Next base: position 36,151,989 of record OZ023333.1, on the reverse strand, counting down.
GCCATAAAATAACAGACCAAGAAGAATACAACATTATAGATATTATATAGATATCATATAGATACAAACATGGCTGAGAATGTCTATAAAAGAGACATTTGGTTGACAGTGTCGGTCTAATATTTCCGCTAACGCCTTTCGTATGAAGAGATAATGACAATAATTTAGTAGGAAAGTTTGAATTATATATTCATATATTTCAATATGTATTACCTGTTGATGTTAATTTTGTATTTCGTGATTGTATGTTTTCATCATCAAGGTCCAGTATTACCAAGGCTAGTTAGTATTTATCTGAGAGTTGGTGAAAACAAATAGCATAGGTAACCATGATGATAACAAGTTTGAACTGTCAGATAAAGGCTAACTAGACTTGGTAATACCGGGCCTAAGACATATTACAAACCCTTTTATTCTTGATACACAAATAAAACTGGCTTAAAATGGATAATAATAATAATTTAGTCTCGTTACCATTTTGATTTGAAAATAATAGATTTTTCACAATATCTTGATTTTACTTCGGAAACATTTTACGTGATTGGAACGGTTGAATACAACATTAAAAGAACGATATGTTATGAATAAGTATACTAGGATCCGAAAATAAAAATAGAATCAAAGCCTTCATAATAACTTCAAAATATTTTCATCTCACTACAATTTTCTATTGGATGAATGATTTTCATCTGGCTAATGACGGTCCAAATTAAATTGAATGAAATAGTGAAATATATTATACATACATCATTCCACAACATGTTTCTCGTAATAAACATTGTTGACATATGGAACATTCATCAATACATATCATATGGAATACTTGAAAATACATTTTTTCGAAAGTTTTTGATAATATTTGCAGAATTCTATCAGAAAAAAAAATAGAATCGGTAATGTTTTAGAAATGAACATCAAATGAGGAAACGGGTGTGATGTAAAGTATATATGGTATCATTTTGTATTGTGTTTTTTATTACAATTTTTTTCATGTAAAACCATCGTTTTCTTTTTTTTTCTTGGATTTACCCTCAAAATGAGAAACTGTTGGTACTACTTTCAAGCTATGCCAAGCTATAGTTTTGTGTGTATTTATCAATCTTTGATTTTGACACCAGTAGGAGTGAAACACGATATGTTCAAACACATGTTATTTCACCTCTACAGTCAAGCCAGCTTTTCTGGCTTTGTAGAATTTTATCATGAATGTTTCATGTAATAATGTATTCAATGAAAAAAAAAAGGATTATATTCACGAAAAAGGGAAGCCGTCTATACTAACTGAATGGTTGTAAAATAAATATGGTAGTTACCTAACCTCCCCGATAATTTAATACTTTTAATATTTAAAAGTATTTAATACTTTTTCAATTTCAAGACGCAGTTGTGTTTCTCAACGTGAGCCTCGTCCTGGAAAATCATCTTACCAACAAAAATCACGACTCAACAAATATTATTGTGATATTTGTTTTTATTAGGTTGGTATACGGACCTTCTTCTTTCGTGTGACAATTTTTCAAATTGTTTGCACGTTACGAAAAGGATAATTTTTCAGTTCTCACAAACCAATTATCATAATCAATCAATGATTCTTTCAAATAAAATTTAATGATTAGCTAATTATATGAATGAGATCATCCTAGCTTCCGGATTTAAAATTTTAGCAATATCTAAAAATCTATAGTATTAAATTATATTCCAAGTTCATTTTATTTTCAAGCCGTGTTGAAACTTCGAGGACTACAAATTTATAACCTTTTGTCAAAACTTTCAATAAAGTGCTTCGCAAAACTAAAAACAAACTTGATACAAAAGATAGCCGAGAAAAGTATTATATATAATATAATATAACTTTTTCGTTACAAAAGCCGTCTCTTTAACATCCAGGTATAAAATATTATATTATTAAACACAAAATGAGAGAATATGTATACATGCGTGCGCAGCTGGTCTATTTACATTGATAGGGCATGGCAAAAACAACCCCAATTCCACTACTTTTGTGTGAAAATTCAAGGATACTTCCAGTCTTTATTAATACTTAGTTCATGCAGAACAACGAAGAGATGGAAATAAAGAGATAATTTATCGATCATGGAAAAAATGGTAAAATAAATCCTGAAATGGATGTCTTTGTTCTGAAAGGGTGTATTAGGGGGAAGCTAACTGGGAGATTTTGTGCCAATGATGGATAAGTAACAATATGTTAGTTGGAGGATATTTACTAACCTTGGATTAATTTCACTCTCCAATGTATAGTTTTTTCATAGTAATAATATTGTCAAACCTTTTTGAGGAAAAGTTAATGAAATAATCTAAAGAAAAAAATTAAAAACAGCTGACGGACTTTGTTCGACATAAATGGTGCAAAATATCATGAGTTTTTATTTTCCTGACAATGATTCGAAATTATTGTTTTCATATATGAAATAAAAATAAAAAATGATATGAAATATGTATACATTGTCTTTTCATGTTTATATGTTCATGTTCACATATATTACATATTATTACATTGCTATTTTAAGAGTATTATGATCAATTGATTCATTAATTCATTAATTAATCAGTTCATTTATTCATGATCGTACTCAATTTCTATGTATCTACATGTGCATGGAATAATTACTTCTTCGTGTACCAACTTATTGTGTAACATTGATATTCATGCTCATGATTTGAATCAGAATTGTGACCAATCTATATTTATATTCTATTGAGAACGATGATTATAAATAAATAAATAAAATGAATAAATACATATGAGGGGGTCAGAAGCCAACTGGAATAAGTGACATTAGAGAATAAATGCGGAAGGTATTGTTCATCATGGCTAATATACTAGTCTTTAGCGGCCAAAGGGTATAAGTGCAGTTTGAAGATGGTGGCGACACCTGTTCCATTCGAAAGCAGCACTTATTCCGTTCGGCCTCCGAAACACAAGTCTATAAGCTATGATGAACAGGACCTAACTCAGTTATTTTCGAATGTCACTTTTTCCAGTTGGCTTCTGACCCCCTCATATGTGAGATAAGAAACGTAACTACTAAAGTGTACTAATTACTAAAGTTATACATGTATTTGTGAGATCATTTGAGGTGGTAAGAGATCGCCCTTGTAATGCCCCGTCCAAACGATCCTCAACTTTTATTCTTTGCCTTCATGAGGAAACAAAAACTCCGAGTCAAGTTTTCGATGTTTTAAAAAAAAATCATCTAATTGACAAACAGGTAAACCACTAGAAACAAAGAACGCTACATTTTTAATGACACACATAATTATTTATAACTGGAAGTTAATGTTTCCATTGTTGTTCATCCGACAGGTCTCGTTGCCCTGTTCATGAGGTGTATTCCTATACATTCACGGCCCCTCCGAGTAAAAGATGCAAATACGCTCTCGGCGTTCAACTGAAGAACTCATGAAAAGTGGTAGAAAAGGAGCGCGCGCAAATCGCAACAATGCTCTTTAGGCCTACTAGAAATGTCTCATTTCGCTCAGGAGCGCATTCTGTCGCTATTTCATCTCATTTCATTCATTTTTCATTCAAAATACATTTCCAATTAATTTAGCAGTAAATGAGAAGTCAAAAATCAAAATTGACAATATATGTTGGCATGATTGGATATTACATGAAGTATTTTCAAAATTACAGCCCACACACAGAGAATTTTCTCTATGTGGGTTTCTTATCCCTATTGAAAAATTATAAAAATGAAAATTGTAAAGTATCTAGAAAGTTAAGAGTTCGAGTCCCGCATTAGACATGGACTTTTCTTAGCATCATTCCACTATCATCCACTCATTCGTACCCCCAAATAACCTGCCATTCGTGTGGTCATTATCAGTATACAGTACCCATCATCAGCATTTTTATATAATTCCAAAATTCTATGGTATTCCTTACATTATAAGATGCCAACACTCTGAATTCCCATCACATTCCATTCTCTTATTGTCCCGTGGTGGTAATCGAACCCGCACCTCCCGGATCACAAGCTCAGTACTTATATACGTAACAACCATTGCGCTACTTTTGACGGTAGCTCATAGCTGATTCGTCGCGGTCCATTGTTCGCTTCATCTGTACAGCAGCCTCCAGTCTCATCGCCATCACTCTAGCGCGTATAGCCTCTGGTCATATCACACCGACATTTGGCTCGCTACTGGAATTAACTGCTGGGAGGGATCAGGTGTACAAATAGTACAACAAATAACAACAACAAGATTAGACGAGTTGGATCATTAGGGGCGAGAGGGAGGGAGGGGAGGGGGGGTAATGTGGGAGAGCCATTGGGAAATAATTCAATTCAATATTATGGTTAGAAAAATGTAAGATATTTTTAGTTACTAAGGTTACTAACTTACTGAGGAATTATTTTATTATGAAACAAGGAATGTGTGATGGGCAAAAATTCTGAAAAAATCTCATGAGAATGTTTGGGCCTGAACGGTAGAATGTGGAAATATTGTTTTGTTAAAAGTATTTATACGCCTACAATGATTAGTCTCTTTTATTCTGAGAGACAAATATAAGTAAGCGTATTTGGGGTACGTTTCAATGATGAAACCATTTAGGTGGTAAAATATATATATATAATAGGTAATTATATATTTATTTTATTTATTTTCATTTTCGTCAAAGAGGATTACAATTAAAATGGAACATTTTTAAGCTTAATCATATGGACAATCAAGGGTAAAATACAAGATAATGTACCGTATCATACACAACAAATAAACAAGAAAATATACATGAATTGAAATAAATGGTAGATGCTATTTTTTATAAATACCTAGCAACTACCAAGTCAAATGCGGAATAAAAACAAGTATGAAATAAATTCACTATACAAAGTACACTAATATTAGAATTAGAAGGTTATAGTCTCAATTAAAAGCAAAAATTAAAAATTAAAAGTTAGAAGTTAAAAGTCAATTGGTCAATGGTTATAGTTTGAGTGTTAATTTGTGATATAAAATGAAGGTCATACGAATCCTTCAAAGTGACATTTATTTATTTATTAAGCTTGCAGCATTTATGAAACTCCTCAATACTATATAATACATTTTCCATGATGAAATTTAATAGGTTTATATTTTACTTTGCACAGTCTATGCATAATATTTACGTATACTCTAATCGTATATCTCTCCTCCTTTGTTTAAACGCCTTTTGACCAAACGTTACTCTCGTTATCATCCCCTCATTCGTACCCCCATTATTATCCTAATATATATTTATCTGATCCGTGGTAAACCAATTTCATATTGGCCACCCTTTATTAGTGCGCTTCGCACATTCATTTCAATTATACCAATTTCAATTTCAAACAAGTCAGAAACATGGAACACACAATTTAAAGAAGAACTATATGAATGATATAACATCAAGAATCTTTGTAATTATTATCAGGGCTGAATTGGTCCAATCACAAGTGAGAAAAAGTGAAGAGTTAAAAAATTTGTAGCAATGATCCAGCAATAAAACAAACGTGAGAACTCATTTACCACTAAATATTTGGGAAGAGTGCAATCAAGATCAATATTGAATTGAACCGAATGTTGGATCGAAGATGCGTCGACATTGTGGTCGTCGACGCACCTTGAACCCAACATTCAATCCAATTCAATATTAATCGCTCTCGATTTCACTTTTCTCAAAATTTCAGTGGTAAATGACATAAAGTTACAATTTTATTTTCATTATATCTCTTCAGCCGTTTTTTGGAAAAAGAAATGTAACTTCTTCTGACCCTGGCTCAACACAAATCAGAACTCATTGCATTTTCCTATTGGAGAAAGTTCCAGTTTCATAGTGCAAAAAATTCCCTCCAGGGTGATTTCATAGATATTGAAAATATTATGAAACTTGTTGCGTGTACGATCTTGAATCAACAATTAATATTTAATCTGATACAGACAATATTTTCTGAAATGCTGAGGAGTCAAAGCTTAAAATAACAAAGGTGGAAAGATCACTTGTATGTAACGGTTACATTCGATATTTTTGCCATCGATTTTCACCTCACAGATCGTTACGTACAAAAAACATGTAACATATTGTGAATATTTATTTTGGATCGACAATATTTCATGAGATACTCCTTTGAATGGTGTGAGGAAGTTCACTACACTATATTCACCCAGAAAGTCACTGCAATCGCTTATATGTTATGTTGACATTGCAAATATTACACCGTGAGTGGGTTCCCATTGGGCAATAATTACCGGATTAACTTTTCTTACTAAACCCTTGGTTATCAATGCTATTTTTAAACCGTGGTCAATAATTATTACTCCAAGTGAAATATTTTCATTTTTATCAAAACCAGTCTATATTAAATTTCATATAAATTGGAAGCAAGGATTAACTTCATTTCATTTCATGACATATTGGGTTAACGACGCATTATATACTGATGACTACGATCTATTGGCGTCGGTGAATGTTATATGAGATGATGGGACGATGATATGAAAGGTATTATTTCACCAGGCATTTTTGGGTAGTGGGAAGGAGTCGGTCGTGACCTGTTATCAATAAACCATCCCAGTATTGACCTAAACGACAGAGGGAAATCACGAAACACCCCTGTCAGGATGGTCGACCATGGCGGGGATCGAACCCCTGACTCATAAATGACGGTTCAGTATATTAACCACTCGGCCACTCGTCTCAGTAGGAATAGAATCACTGACTGGTACGTGACATTGAATCCACAGGTCTGAGATCTGTCAGTCAGAGTCTGAAAGTCCTTGATAAGTCCACCGCGCTCGATGCTAGCTTGAGGAATGTGATAATAGCGCTGTGGAATGCGTGAATACATTGTTTCTTAGTTCAAGTGGCTGTGAATCTCATCAGGTGTTGTGTTGTTACTCGTTGTTTGATTCAGACGTTGACGAGTGGGAGAGAGAGAGACAGGGACAGAGAGAGAGAGAGAGAGAGAGAGACAGAGAGAGACAGAGAGAGAGAGAGAGAGAGGGAGAGAGAGAGAGAGAGAGAGAGAGAGACAGAGATAGACAGAGAGAGAGACAGAGAGAGACAGAGAGAGAGAGAGAGAGGGAGAGAGAGAGAGAGATGAGACTGAATCAAGGGATATGCGGGAAAATTATCGCCGTATTATGTACAACTAGGAAAACGCCATATATGCGTTGTTAGACGAGCGGATTGTAATAGTATATCGATTTTTTTGCCAAACTTTTGCCTACATTCGCCAATTGGGTGACATTCAAGTTATGAATGCGTAAAAACTGCTTCGAGTGGTACCAATTTAGCACATTTTATGTTTTTTCTTCAAAATGGCTGACCCGATCAAGCTGAGAATTTCAAGAAATGTGTATCAAAATGTAATCAAACTTAACACAAAATTTCATTTTTTTTCGAAAATAATTTATTTTTCCGCCGTGTTATTCTAATGGGTATTTTCAAAATTCCTAAGAAAAAAAAAGTTACCACCCGATAATGCCACAAAACTATACAGATCTAAGTTAGATGATGAAGAGAGAGAGAGAGAATGATGAAAAATCATAGTTATGTTTATTTCAGTATTTATTATTTCAGGACAAAATTCACGATAAGAAACACCACTACATCTTTCAAATGTGTCAAATCGTCAAAGCTCGCAGCGAAATTCTGCGAATAACATTTGTTTTCAATTCTTCAGTTGGCATAGACTGCCAACTTCTCTCGTTAAAACACGTATGCACGTATAAATGTCGCATTTGCATAGACATTGCAATGTTGAGGATGCTGATTGGAGGTATGCGCACGATGGTAATAATGCTATGCTGGTCGTTATGGTTACGGAGGAGATGCCAAACAGCAATTACTTCAGATATAAACCAGACATTGTAAGTACAGATGAAGTTATACGAGAGTTAATTGCACGACAAATTAGAAGAAAATATGAAGACTGAATTATAATGGATGTTATGGTTATGATTTATATGTTTCGCTTATACAATTTGCGAAGAGCTATTGCTATAAAGTTCTGTTTGAGAAAATACAAAAAAATTAACTATACTGACATAATTATAATTAACTGACAATTAACAATTCCAATTTTTTTCAATTTCAATTCAATTTATTCACACACATGTACATACAAATAATGATAATATATTTTGATATAAAAAAAAATATAGATATATAATTGCTATATATATATATCACTTTTTAATTTATGTGTGAAGTTATTCACACACAATTGATGTGTTAATTAACATTAACAAATTAACAATCAACAATTATTTAATTATACTAACAATTATTGTATATTGTTAAATTAGGTTGCTCGATAAGTAACCATTTAGGTGATCTATAGTTATATATTACCGAGATAAGTTATTCAACGTTAAGAAAGAGTACATATTTGTGTCTCGGCAGTAGCTTTCACACCGCTTCGCAAAACGAGATGTTTAAGCCATATTTAGACATTTCCGTAGCAATTCCTTCGATATCATATTTTAAAAGATCCAATATGGCCGCCGAGATTGGAACGAGCATATGTCGCTATCAGCCGCAGGAGTAACTTATCTTGGTTATATATATCTATGCTGAGACTGAAAAGTGTGTCCGAGTGGTAACACACTGAACGGTCATTCAGGAGACCGGGGTTCGATTCCCACCATGGTCGACCATCCTGACATGGGTTTATCGTGGTTTCCCTCTGTCGTTCAAGTCAATACTGGGATGGTTCCTTAACAACAGGTCACGACCGACTCCTTCCGACTATCCAAAAACACATATTAAAATAACCTTTCATCCCATCATCCCATCATCTCATCATTCACAGACGCCAGTAGATCGTAGTCATCAGTAGAGTGCGTCGTTAAACCCAATATAAATGAAAAAAAATATTTGAGCTATCTTTGAGATATAACTATGAGTGAATACCCAACTCATGCCTATTCCCAATGCAGATTCTATCCAGTGTTATTTTACATGAGTTTAAACAGTTTAAATGGTGAGAGATGTTTATCGAGAGTATATTGAATCAATTAATTATTTGATTAATTATTAATTAACGAATTAATGAATTGAATATTATTATTGAATTAATTATGGAAATTACATGATAATCTCCCCAATGAAATATTACTAAATCGAATTTGAGATGAAATTAAGTCGGTTTGAAAATTTGTTGGGAAATGGCTGAGATTTCATGAATATCTTCAATTTTGTCAACGAATTATCAGAAAAATATTGAAAAATCTAATTTTTTTCCAATGTTTATCTTCGAATTATACTAATTCAGAAAACTTGGATAGGCTCTACTGATATACTGCTATAGTACTGCTACTATAATAGGATAGTACTGATATACTACTGATATACTGATATAGTTCTGATACTGCTATAGTAGGTCTATGACAAAATATAACATTTACAACATTTATACAGCTCACACCATTTTCAATTTCTTCACTATCCATTTTTTTTCAGATCTATGTGCCAGTACTTCTATGATATGCATTCTCACCACTCAAATCCTAAACGTATTCATCTGAACATAATAATCCAACATAATCCCATCACCTCAGAATAATTATTCCAGTTTTTACTATTTCAGACAAAAACAAAAAACTTGTATCCAATAATTATTCCCGGAAGACTATACTAACAGTGTTAATACTGCATATATTACAAAGTTCATTCAAATCAGGAAGTGCCACAACAACAACAACAACAACAACAAAAAATAAACAATTAATATAATCATAGTAGGGATATTACTTCGTGTGTGATCTCCATTCCCCAATGAAAAAAAACTTATCACTTAAGAATGTGGATTGTATTTCCAAAGACTTGTCCATAATTAACCATAAACAATACCATATCATATAAAACCAAGATTACACAATTATAATTACCTTAACATACCAAAAATACCAAAGTTTTCCAGCTACTAAACTAAACACTTAATACGTTATCCTGATAGCATTGTACTAAAACAATAAACGAGTTTGGACTTCTACCGCTTCTATGCATATTTCCTCTGCAATACCAACCGGCCGTGCGCAAAAGTTAATGCAATAAGCAGGTAATAAACGAAGAAATAACCGACAATTTGAATCTGAATCACTATGGCAATAAAGTAGCTGCAAATGACTTGTTTGGTCGGGTATGTTGGTATTAGTTTTATTTTATATTATGCTAACCGAGCGTAACTTAGATAACAAGCAAGTATGTGTTTTAACCACATTCTATATATGAGCAGAGTTTTAAACAATTGCAAAAGATGATGTGGGAGATTTTATTATCTTTTCACGAATGTTGGCGGTGTCTACCAACATGAGAGAAAAAAAAATGAAGTCAATTCACATAACATATTCTTCATAACATTTACAAAATAAATTCATATCATATATATAAATATAGATACAGTGAATAATATTGTATTTTAATTTTCAGTTATACTGTATGCTGATTCAGTTTATACATGATGATAGTAAACGTTGAGATGGCATTATTTGTAGAGATGAAATAGATGAAGTGTCATGAGAGTCGGGAATCACAATAATTCAGGAATAATATATATTCATATATATATATATATATATATATATATATATATATATATATATATATATATATATATATATATATATATGTATATATACAATATATATATATATATATATATATATATATATATATATATATATATATATATATATATATATATATATATATATATATATATATATATATATATATATGATAATCAAAAATTGTACCAATCATACTGAAAAAATTGAAGGAAATTCACTGATTGAATAATTAAATTGATGACAGAATAGATAAATACATGGATATTATTTTCAAAATCGACCGAATCAATTGTCATCTGATTCGTCGAATCAATTAGGATCAATCAATTCAACTCGGTCAGAATTCTCCGGAACATACATTGCCAAATTGATTGAAAGTAGAAAAGCAAGGATTTTACATCCATACAATATCAATATAAATATATAAATATATCCTCATATCCTTATAGGCCTCATATCAATATGTATAACAAATATTCTACTCATATTCAATTTGTTCGAGGATGATCTTGCATTTTTACTCGGTACAAGAGTACTTTCATTTCTTACTCACACACACTCACAAACCAAAAGTAAAGCCTTTATAAACTAAGTGTTATTTTCTTCCTATAATCGTGCACACAAACCAAACTATAGACAACAAAAAGATGTTCTTTTTCCCTCCTTCAACAAAATGTTTCCATCGGCAATTAATTACAAACAGAGTGTTGAATTTTTCATAAAAAAACAAACGAACAAAAAACAATATTCTTATATATATTATTTATAAAATATAATGAAAAGAGTTGTACCAACGCCTATACCAACTGCGCGGCATTGCATTATGTAGTGATATTTTCTATGTAAGTTGACCTTCAAAGTTTGTCTTTTGAAAGTGTTTTTTAGATTCTTCTTCTTCTTCTTTCATACTGATGGCTAATTAAACCAATATCACCCATGGGATTAGCTCACTAATGACTTAGTTATACTCTGGGCAAGAAAAGCTTCTGTTAGTGATACAATATGTAAACCATTTTGAATCCTGAAATGCCAGCTGAACTTTTGAAAATATGAATATTTTAATTTTCAGTTTTATTTCAGGTTTTCAGTTTTATTACTATCTTCTCGATCGATTCGATATCAAACTGAAATATTAACAATATATGTTATCAATATATCATCGATATATCATCGATATATCGATAGAATAGATAACAAAAAATGATCGACAGAATTTAAAAAATGGTAAATATTTAAAATAATACGCTGCTGCCAAAATTTCGCAAATACGCAGAGCAGTGAACGTATATCTATGCAGGAACGACTCATGTAGGAACGACCTATGTGAGAGCGATCTGTGAGGAACGAAACTATGCAGGAACGTATACCTATGACGAACGTAGGCCTACCTATGCAGGAGCTTACCTATGAGGAACGAAACTATGCAAGAACGACCTGTGTAGGAACGTACCTATAAGGAACGTACCTATCATTAACGAGCCATGCGGAACGTATTTATCCAGGAACGACCTATGCAGGAGCTTACCTATGAGGAACGAAACTATGCAAGAACGACCTGTGTAGGAACGTACCTATAAGGAACGTACCTATCATTAACGAGCCATGCGGAACGTATTTATCCAGGAACGACCTATGCAGGAGCGTACCTATGCATGAACGACCTATGAGGAACGAAACTATGAAGGAACGACCTGTGTAGGAACGTACCTATAAGGAACGTACCTATCATTAACGAGCCATGCGGATCGTATTTATCCAGGAACGACCTATGCAGGAGCGTACCTATGCATGAACGACCTATGAGGAACGAAACTATGAAGGAACGACCTGTGTAGGAACGTATTTATGCAGGAACGACTTATTATGATCCTATACCTATCCAGCTGGCTACGTTCATTCGACTTGAACCATTCTGTTCAATAATTGAATTTTTTCAATATCGATTAAATCAATTAAAAATTGCGATATATTTCGATCGATATTCGATAATAAAACTTCCGTATCTTTATTTTTCATCAAACTATAATGATAATAGTTATTTTTATTATTCAACATTTTCACGAATTTTCTTCATGTGGTTCATACTTGTTATAATGTCACATCATATACTTCTACTTCTTTAGATAATCTTGAAATTAAAATAACTGGACGAATAGTTTGTCGACGATCGATGCCATTGTTCGGGTGTAGAGCGAGAGGGAGATATAATGGTCGAAGATGACCCTTGAATGGACTATAGTCCTCCACTTCTGAAGCACTGACTGCTCTCACCTCGCATCACACAGTACCAACATGCAGACTACAAATAATTAATATTTTGATGACATCATTCAAATCAAAATGTATGAAGAAAAAAAAACAATCCAATGTTCACATTCTTTCTCCATTTTGCTTCAATAATTCTTTTGTTAACTTCTACCAACAAACGAGCAGTTATAATATGGAAATCCCACCTATAACAATAATCATCACACAAACCACGAGTTGAGTATTTTGTAATTACAATCGCCCGTCTTTCCTATGGCATAACATTACCATGCGGATGTTTCGACCCGTCATCTTTTACAATCTTTTATATTTTATAGTAACTGATGTTTTCGATCGACCGTCTCCCATATGAAATAACATTACCGGACGATGTTTCGATCAGTCCTCTTTTACACACTCAAGAAAGTTTTGATAATGATGTCTTCGATCGCGGGTCTGCCCTATGGAATAACGATACCGGACGGATGTTTCGAACCGCTGTCTCTCGCGTGTGTGGGCGGATTGATATTCCGTAGAGATCCGGCATTGAGAGACATTATTGTTAATTAATGAGGTGAAAAGAGGCACGATGAACTGTTACCGGGCTTCACGTCTGTTTGATGAGAGCTATTTGAAGGGGTCAATCTAACCACAACGTGTCAATCTCAGCATCTGGTGACAGTGATACCAACCATGACCCCAAATAATGTAGTTGTTGGTGGGGTGGTTAGCAAACAACAACAGCAACCATGAATATCCCTGTTCATTCAATGGATATTGTTTTTAAATTGATTATTATTAGAAAATATTTGTTATCGCTGGTCCGATTCATGTAATTTTTTTTTTTTAATTTCAATAATGTTATTGTTGTGTTTAAATGTGAATCAATTTTGAAAAATATAGGAAAATTTCTTTTCGCTGGATTACTCTTATGGGATTTTTCGAAACCACTGTTCTGGTGTTTCTCAAAAGTGGTCCAACTGATTTTATTTATTCACAATTTTTTTGTAACTTCTTTTTCAGTTCAATTCTACGAACAGTTTTGGTTGAAATTTTATCAATGGATGATTTCTCCGTATATGACCTCTGACCTGTGGAGCAACACGTGATAAAATCACAACCAAACGACGCTTTTCCGCGACAATCAAACAGAATCTTTCTGTCCAGCGTCCAATGACAAACTATAGCCACATTACATTCATAATAAATGTAATTATTAAGAAATTTCCAGAAAATCGAATGTAACAATCTAAGAAGAAAATCGTCTGCATAACCAACTGAAAACTTGAAAATATATTATGGCTGCAACTTTGAGGATTCAACTATTTTTGAAAGAAGCAGTTGTGATTCTTATCAAAATCACGCTCAATGGTCTGTTCAATTCAATTCAGGAACGTTTTATCTTATTACTGATTGAAAAATACATGTAATTTCAATCACTCACTTGACGTGGTTAATGAAGCCCATTATAAGTCTCGAAATACGTTAACTAAAACTAAAAGCAATATATGTGAAATGACACGAGGAAAAAAATCACCGTCACATCATACCAAAGTATGATTATCAAAAGTGGATATAATAGAAAAGATGATTATAAAAATACAAATATAATTATACTAAAGAACATCGGTAATAGGATTGGGACTTTGATAACATATCACTCAAAAACTAAAAAAAAATCAAAAAGACTCAAAAAGTCTGTATTGAATAAAATGTTTGATACAGTAGGCCTATAGGCTGACGAGTGTTTTGGGTTCATTCGGTCAAGAAATATCAGTAACAGTAATCACTAATTGAGACTTTGATAGCATATATAAAAACTTTATCAAGTCCATCTGCTCATAATAGAGTTGCCCGAAAACACAGAATAACAAACAATATAAAAACATTCAATAAAATTCTGAATCTGTATGAATGTGCTTATGAATGATTCATCAAATGATGCAGCTTACAATGAAAAGATAAAAAAATAAAAAAAATTAGAAAACACGGGTGGAGTATTAAATCAAAAGTGGAATAAAAATTAAATCAGAGTAAATGAACATTAATAAAAATGTGAATATGAATACTTATAAAGTCTGGATTGAATCAAATATGTACTACAGTATTGTAGTTTTGGTGTCATTTTGTCATCTGGATGTAATTGTTCTCAGTGAATATAACGTGTTTAGTGGACTTAAGTTGGTATCTCGGTCATTGAAGTGCGTCCGGGTCGGGTGTAGACAAGGTATTAATCCAAGACAAGTGATCTATTATTATATTATTGCTACCGTTGTGTCTCACGCGGACTTAAGGTGGCATTTCGACGAGTCATGCATTACCATCATCTTTCAATTCTTATACAACAGACACTCCATACTCCAATCAAGATAAGAACAGTTCTTCAAAATATACTGCTTGATACAAACAGTGGTAATCTTGAAAAGGCAGCGTGCATGATATGTGTTTAATATTTTGTTAAATATTATTAATATTACAATATTGTTAATTATTTTGTGATATTTTGTTTTGTAAAAATCAATGGATCTGTTTTTTTTAACAAAATATACATTTATTTCATGAATTTAGATAAATTTGACACAAAGCCATTATTTCCTTATGAATACAAAGGATGAAAGTTCAGGATCGTTTGAACGGGGCACCACAAGGGTGATCTCACCACTTCAAAGAAATATTCAGATATAATATAGCTTATCCAAAACATTATGCAAATTGAAGTGAAAACTTGAAAATAAGGTACAATTCAAAAATGCATTTTTGGAAAAAAGGTTGAACAATCATTAAATACCATTGCTCATACATTAAATTATGATAGATGAATCTAATTCATAATTCGATAATTGATATGTTCTTTTTTATTATTTTTTTTTTCCAAAATAATTTGATAATTTGATTATTCAGTTGAAAAATGATTATTCATATAGTAAAATTATGAAATACATTGAATTCACTGAGGAAAAACACCCAAATGACTAAGATGTGACAGGGAAAATTATAACAGTGTTCACGGAGGAAGAAGTATAACCATAGAAAAACCAAGAAACCAGAAGAACCAAAAGAAGAACCAACATGACAAACATAAATACCGTCGTTAAACTTGTGTAGAGTTTTAGTATTTTCAGGATTATGGTGAGAATCGCAACTACGTTTTTAGAAAACCGTTAAATCCTCAAAGTTGCAGTTGTGAGATATCATGTGAATGGCGTCGTTGAATCGAATATGAAAATGAATGAGTATTAATAATCGACAGATTTATACTA
This sequence comes from Brachyptera risi, assembly GCA_964007535.1. Taxonomy (NCBI): domain Eukaryota; kingdom Metazoa; phylum Arthropoda; class Insecta; order Plecoptera; family Taeniopterygidae; genus Brachyptera; species Brachyptera risi. The sequence goes on along the minus strand of OZ023333.1, from coordinate 36,135,925 downwards.
TACTCAAATACATTCACGACAGTATTCATAAATATATGTAAATGTTTTTTATATTTTCCTCAATTCTCTCATTACAGAAATGAACGTGAACTCGGAAAGAAAATGCATAATTTTCAAAAAACGGTTCCGTTAAAGACATTATGACGTTCATGTTTTGTATACGTAATTAGAATCAATGATACATTTTTTATATCCAATATTGAAAAAAAGACGTATTGGGAATGTCACAGATTGACACAAGCTTTGCTGAAGTTGAAAGAGCAAACATCTGTAGCTGCAATGTTCACAAGTATAAAATATTCTTCAACAGATTCTTCAGAGACCATCATTTTCATTTTCCATAATATGAAGTAATTAGATTTCTTACGGTTTTCACTTCGTTCAAATTACATCCCAGTGATTATTCCGGCAATTTAGATTGGTGAATCTGTATATTCCACTTTACCCCCTCCCTCCCCTCCCCTCCCCCCCCTGTCTCCCGCCCCCTTCATAACCACCACAGAAATCTTTCGGATTTCATCTTCCAATTAACATCTAACTACAAAATCTAGTTACCTTTAATTCAAACAACTCTAGCTTAAATCAAACTAAACCGCATCTTTTTAATCGTCTCTCTCTCTCTCCGCATTCTCTCTCTCTCTCTCTCTCTCCGCACTCTCTCTCTCTCCATCTCACTCTGTGTTTCTAATCCACGTCGTGGTCGTATCTTTGATGTGTCTAAGTTCTTTGGCTCACGACTTGCTGTGGTTGGTGATAATTTCCAACAAGACTACATGACAATGTCGAACCACGGCAGGTGTGATCGCCTGACTGACTGACTGACTCGTAACTAAGAAAGCGAAATGAGAAAAAGAGAACCAAAAATAAATATTAAAAAACAAACGAATGAGATGATATAGTTTCCAAGATGGGAGTTATGAGAAATTTCAATAATAATTTGATGATGAGATTCTACAATTCCTTTTGACAAGACGCTAACAAGATATTTTTTTTTTCATTATTTTTATAATCTTTCTTTTAGTTTTCTTTTTCTTCTATGTTAACATGATAATAAATGAAATATTGGTGCTAATGTCATTATTTTTAATTAGTATTTTTACATCTCACATTGCTGGGTGGTATTTACTGAAAAAAACGTGTCAAACATTGCTTGACTGAAGAATAATCTCCAACGTAAGGGTTTTTAATAATGATTTGTATTTTGTTGTCTAGCATTTAAGACTCGCTTAAACGTTCGTTGACTCTGCAATGACAAATTTTATAATGACTTTTATTCTATATAACTCATTATTATTGTTATTTTCCATCTCTTATTATTTATTATAACAAAACCCGACTCGCTTTGAACTCGACGTGGATAAAGTATAGGGTTCTGGATTTGTTTAATATGAAATAATGTTTGTATTCATAACTGGTAAAATGTGTTCGAACTTGGATAATGACAAATCATCTTTTTAATACTAGATTTGTACATTTTTTTGTGTGCTTATTATTGTTACACGTAAATTGAAGTTAATGGGAATTCTTTAGAATCTGATAGAATCTAAGAAGCATCATTAGGAAAAGTTACGTTTACATTTCTTATATATTCATCAAAAAGTGCATCAATGAAATTATTGTTATTTTCCTTCATGATTTTCTGATGTTGGAATGACAAGACCACATTGTCCAATCACAGAATTTATACAGTTAGAGTTAGAATTTGATTCTTTTTCTAATTATGTGTAGACAAAATTCCATGATTTCCATATTATATTCATATGGCAGGAATAAAACAAAGGAAAATATTTTATTTCTGAGGGCTGGAATACCAATATTGGAATCGCTCTAACCGGCAATTAGGTATGTTGTTAAATGGTTATCCATGCTATTCAATTCAGACATGGTATTACCAATTTGTGAGTAGCTCCAACTGGCAGATAAAAGTTGTTATCACCATGGTTACCTGTGATATTTGTTTTCACCAACTCTCAGATATAACTGCTAACTGGACTTGGTAATACCCGGCCTCAATCAAATCTTGATATAAGGCTAACTGTAATTTGTGAGTAGAGTGTGAAATGAAAATGTATCTTTTAAAAATATTCTATTCATTTTGAATTCATTGAATATACTCAATAAAGCCTCATTGAATCCGGAATTTGAACAAATCCTGTACAAAAGATGGAAATATTCATTATTTCGACCAAATACGACTGGACAAATTCATATTTTTATTTCACAGTCACGACGATCATCCGTTTCAGGCTACCAAACAACACTGAATCACGGTTGTTCCGAGCCTTCAACATGAGCCGACACTGATATGCGATAGGTGAGTTCACACGACGCCCGACGGATACTATGGTGTTCTCCTAAGCCACTTATAGGCTTAATTTCTCTGCTTAGACATATTCAGCGTGGAACTGAGGAAAACCAACAATTGGGCAGAATATTTATATATAGGTCTGAGTATCGCTGAGGATAATTGAAATTAAATTGTTGTCTCATTCTTTATTATGTCCTGTAACACTCGATTCAAGAGGATAACTGTTAGTTCACGTATGAAAAAAAAAATAGAAAATATAGAAAAGATAATAAATGATAATGAACGATTTTTTTTACAATAACATCGAAACTTGATACAAAATCATTGTTCCCCGATTGAGGCTATGGATGAAAGATAGAATCGTTTGGATGGGGCACCACAATGGCGATCTTACCACCCCGTTTTGAATATTTAAATATACATTCGAATATACAGGTATCAACTGTAGGAAATGATAAAGTTTTTTTTTATTTGTTACTTATCTAAATTATGTAGCTATATTTCAAAAATTCATAATACAATTCTGAATTTAGGTATATTGTAGAATCAAAAAGCCCGGCCACGTGAGACAGTGTCTTGTGTGCGGGCTGTCTGAAAAATAGAGCACGTTTCTATTCTATTCATGGCGAAACAAAAACGCACCCATTGATTCTCAGACACTGATTTCCATATAAAATAATAGATATGGGTGTAGCCCATTTGAAAAATATGAAGATGTTCATTTTTTTCATTATTCTAGATTGTAATTCCTCATCTTACCCACTCTTTCCTCCAACTATTCACGGAAAACTCTCTAATAATACTATTTAATGACGCATCGATGAAAACACTATAGCAATGCATTCACAGATCGACATAATGTCTTATATATAGAAACATAATGATTGGTTTCGTGGTAATTCGTTCCCTCATCGTGAATATCCTATCACAATATACCCCCGAGTGTTGGCGGTTCCGGTCGACCGTCTCCCCTATCCATCACCATCAACGATCGCCTGTTTCAATCCACCCACACTCTCGTGAAATCCAACAATCATATAAGTGAAGTCGCCTATTAGACATAATTCACAATATCAATGATTATTGACGAGTCAAAACGAACGATCAATAGTGTTATTTAATAGGGGGAACCATCGATCGAAACATGAAATAAGATGTACCGTCATAATTGTACGATATCTCGCCATTAGCGGTACAAGATTGATAAATGAAGATAAATATTTCTGTCGTGTTGTTGATGGTTCGATCGGAGGTGTTGTTGTATTGTTGTGTGTTGACGATTGGGTGTTTCGATGAGAGATGACCACGATAGTCGGGGTGAAATTACAGTCAGGATTTGAAGGTAGTTATTAGGTGAAGAAGGGTGGGGGGAGGGGGAGAGGGGGGGGGCAATTAGTGACGTAGAGGCGATGCTGAGATCGCTGGGGCCAAACACAAACTATTGGCACCGGATTAAACTATTGCTGAAATAACTGAGAACATTCTAGACGTGATATATTGGGAATATTTTTTTTTTTTTTTCGAAGATATACTGAATTTTGTGAACGATATTTCTTTATACAGTTGGATTTTAAAATCCATCACAACAATCAAACATCAGATTTTGTTATGATTCCTATATTTCCTGAATCGATTCCAAATCAATCAATAATAACCCTTGTCTGTTCAGAAGATGCATATGACGGTGATTAATTTCGAATATTTAGGCAAACTATTTGATGAAATTAATATCGTGATATTTCAATTTTCCCATCTCCATTTTTTTGATTCTTCGGAGCTATGAACAGAATCGGAGAATTGATATTTTTCAGACATTATAGTCATCAGTTATTAGAAGAAAGTCGTCTAAAATCATGAAAAAAACACAAATACCACATTCAGAACGAAGTTTGCGATGCAACTACTTCTTTCAAAAACGTTAAATGCTCGAAGTTATACAGCGAGATTATGAAATTACTGAAGTTTCACAGCTGTTGTTTTAATGGTTGACTACCTTCTTCCATGAATACAAATACATAAATGTTTATTGACATATTTATGTCAATTATTTATCACTATTTATTCACATATCCCCACATAACGTGTTGAAGTTTGTAGTTATTCATTCACATATTTCTTGGAGTGGATCCTTCCTTATAATTCTTGGTAGTCCATGGGGCTTAATACCACCACAACCAGTGCAAAAAGTACGAATGTATGGGCCTATAAGAATTAATGAATAAATACATACATAAAAATTAAAAACGAAATATTTTTATAAAATATATATATATATATATATATATATATATATATATATATATATATATATATATATATAATTAGTAATTCATAGAATAATTATATTGTCAAATATTGTCAACTTTTATTTAATACTTAGGCCTATATGTTGATATGTTTATTCTTCATTTGCAATCCATATTGTGTGTTTTGAATAGGTCAAGTGGAAGAGCGGTCATCTAGGCCTACAACTGATTTTCGTCTATGTAAATGAGACATTTAGAATAAATAAATGAATAAATGATTGAATACATTTTTACGTCCACGTTATTTCGTCGTGTTCTTACCTTGGCATTAGTTTTCGACTCGCTCTCAAAAGGTATCAAGTCACGACATACGATCTTCAGTTCCGGAATATTGTTCCAATTTACTGGAATATTGTTCCAGTTTAATGTTCAAGTGATTTAGTACCAATACCAACTCATAGGTGACGCCGCAGGCTGCATGAACAAACTTATACAGTTTGAATTTGGAATGTTTTCGAATCGCTTGTTTGTTTTAGAGAGAACATATACACCACAGTCTTCTTTATTCAAATTATTCTGTTTCAAGAAGAGACTGTCTTGTTCAATCAAGAAGGCTGTGGCATATACATAAAGAGAGAGGTGTTTTATGTGATGGTTAAGGTTGGAACAGTTCTGGGGTTCGATTCCTGGTTGATAGGTCAGTCTCAGTACAAATGATTCTTCTTAGACTGCTAGAGAGGAAATAAATATGAGAAAGCAGTTGGTTGGAAGGTCATCAAGAATTCGTGAAGTGTTTGAAGATCTGATTGAACTTGAATCGGGTTTTCCTCAGATATTTTCTAGAAGTCTTGAAATAAGAAAAAAAATAAAAAAATAAAAAATAGATTCACTGATATTACAGAAATGCTCAGGGTGACTTTTTTCCCTGAATCTATCATGTTTTCACAAGTTCAAGAGACCAAAGAGCATAATAGCAAGAAGGCTGTGTTTCAAGTCAGTTTCCTTTGATATTTTTTCAGATTACTTCAAGTGTATAGGCTTCTGTCAAGTGACGTCACCCATTGTTGCAAGAGACATACAACAATGTGCATCAGTTGGAATTGACCAATCAGAATGTTTGGTAGTCCACCAGTCCGCTGTATTGCTATGGTAACGATTGTTTGTCATTTGTTACGTGACAGAAGCCTATATTCATTTTTGTTTTCATTGTTACGCTAACTTGAATTTTGCTATCACCATTCTTAATTCAAATAAGTGATGAAAATAAAAAACAATATCGAATAGAATCGAATTGATCGAATGAACAAACATGTTTATGGTTTGAATTCCATGTTGCACATCAGATACAAATTGTTCTAAATATTTCCATTGTTTAAATTTTGTTGATCTCTCAAATATCAAGATATTTCATTTTTTTTTTTTAATAACATCGAAACTTGATACAAAATCATTGTTCCCCAATTAAGGCTATGGATGAAAGATAGGATCGTTTGGACGGGATATTTTATAATATACATACTCGGGTAATCTTGAAGTACCATTTATATGCATTCCATTTTTTCAAAATTGGAATCCTAATATATGAATATGAGTGTGTGTGATGCAATCAAGTAATGTATCTTCATTTCCACGTTTCACTTTTTACCATCAACAACAATAAAACATATTCGTATCATTTTTTATTTTCCAATCAATTCGAAATAACCAAATCGAACACGTCGATTTCCAATCGCATCTCGCTACTCTATCATTTTGTCCACGGAAAACCAATCAGGAATATAATTATCTACGAACGGCCAAACTTTTCAAAGTGGCATCTCCTTAAGATATACACAAGCGTTAAAAACAATTCAGATTATTGTAATATTCTCCTGATTTTTTATCAATCACGTTTTAAATGAATCCTCCAAACTCAATCCAAGAGTTATTAGATGTATGATCTTTTGTTATACACTTCTTCGAAATAGTTTCAGAAAACAATCGACCGTTTTTCCTATACATTAACCATAACGTCCGCGTGTCTCGAACCGTCAACACTCGAAGTGTACCCATTATATGCGGTGTGGCACGTAGATGTGATGAGAGTGTTGGCGGTTCGGAACCTACGATCGGTCGTGGTTCGAGATAAGAGGGACGGGCGATCGGGATCGTGCTACACATGAAATAGCGAAGAAACATAGTAAGATATATCATAATACATAATAAGATAATGACGAACTATTAGGTAGTAATGTTGGACTGGAATTAGAGTGGAGAACACGAAGTTGGTAAGAATACCTGGGAAAAAAAGGATCTATTAGAGCATTGCACTTGTCGGATATACCATCTAGCATTTATTGTTAGGTCTCTTGTGTGATTCATTCTACAGGGATTCAGTTATTTTTATATATCATTTTTGTGCTGTGTGAGTTACCCTATTTGATTGATCCACCGATTGAAATTGTAATAACGTGAAAGTGTAAAATATAAATAATTATTATAATTGAATCATATCAATCATTTGAAATTTCACTCTCAATAATTCCAGATAGTATATTTTATAATTAGACGAGCTTTAGCGAGGATTCAATTTGACATACTGAAAAAAATTGGTGTTCGTTTTTATGTTTTTTTTTGTATGTTTTTTTTGTCGGTTCTCCACAGGTCAAACGGCTACAGCTATCAACTTCAAACTTGTTTTCATTATGGTTCCTCATCTAGCTTAGATCTGTATAGTTTTGTGGCATTATCGGGTGGTAACTTTTATTTTTATGAATTTTAGAAATTTCAAAAATACTCATTAGAATAACACGGCGGGAAAAAAATTAAAACATTTTTATTTTCAAAAAAATTGAAATTTTGTGTGAAGTTGAATAAAATCTTGATACACATTTCTGAAAATTCTCAGCTTGATTGGGTCAGCCATTTTGAAGAAAAAACATGAAATGTGCTAAATTGGTACCACTAGAAGCCGTTTTTACCCATTTATAACAAAAATGTTACCCTATTGGCGAATTTAGGCAAAAGTTTGGCAATGAAGTCGACATAATATTACTATCCACTCGTCTAACAACGCGTATATAGCGTTTTCCTAGTATTTAATTAAATTCACTCATTGCATTTGAATTAGATTATTAAAATGAGAATGTTTCTTTCTGCCGACAGAACAATCATGAAAAAAAAACTTTGCTTATTGTAGAGATACTTGCTGGTAGCTTCAATTATTCAACATTTTTGGGTGATGTAGTTGTGTCTATAGACGTAAATCTTGTCAAAGAATCACTGACCCACAACAATACAGATTTGACAATATAATGATGATATTTTCATCGGTTCCGTTATTAATTAATTATTGTGTGTCGTTATGGCAAACGAGGAATTGGACGACAGAGATCTAAAAAATGAAGATGATTTATAATATCAGAACAAAAACATGGAAAATTGAAGTTTCTCGAGAAGATATATATTGGAATATGGAGTATTTCTCTGATTGAATTCGATTCAATTATATTATTCAATTGTGTTATAGGCGTTCCTTTCAATATAACATATTCATTTTTTTGTTCCAATGTCATAACTTACATTCGTTTCTGTAATTTTGTATAGTTATCAGTTATTTAGTAGTTTGTGTTCGAGTAACGTTAGTTTTTGTAAGTTACTCACCACCAAAAGAGAATTCGAAAATTGTAAGATGAATAAATTACTCAAAGCAAATATCATAAAATATGGTGAGAAAAAATTATTATTTTCATCAAATTGATTATACTGCATCTAAAAAGCGCTCTGAGAAACTGGTTCTCAAATTCATTTCTCCAAGACACATCAAGCAATTTGAGCCAACATATATTCAGAACCCGTGTTCATGTAAATTATTTCAACACATTTGTTAGGATCTAACGACTTGTTTGATAATTAATTATTATTTTCTGAATGCTCTTAAATATTAATATGAATAAATGAATAGATCAATCTGATTCAAATGAGATAATATTCCAAATGATCAAGTATTAGAAAATACAAATTCATATATAAGCGTTGACATTCATCCATTAAATTTCATCTCCAACATTCAAAAATTCATTTTGAAATTTATGAATTATGAATTCAAATTTATGCTCGTAAAAATAAAATACTGATTTCATATATAAACAGATGCATGATTTGATTATTCTGTTGGCCATAACTGTTCAAATTATTCAATGGCACACAATTACAAATTCAAATAGAAATTATTCCTATTTTACAACATTAATTCAGTGTTCAAAGATCTTATCAAAATAGCTTCAAAATCTACAAAGTAACCCTCGCTTTCTGCACCTTACTACTTTCGTCATATCGACACTTCTGATCGTCAATAACTATTGATACGAGAGACGGTCGTTCGTGACCACCAACAATGTCGAGAGTAAATAATTTTCACGTAATTTTCTCAAGACCGACGAGTAATTTTGTGCAATTAAAAAATCTTATAATAAAATCTTATAATGATTGCATTCAAAATTGCCGATAAAACTAAGCCCCACCTTAGATTATAATGACAATATTTGCCTTCAGGTCATAATAAATTGCCATTTAAAGTAAAACAACTCTGACCACATTTAAGTTAATTGCTTGGTAATCTAATTGCGAATTAAGTATTCAAATGTAACGCAAAATTAAGTTTGTGTATTTATTCAAATTGGTTAATTCGATTTAGAATAAACCTGAATTATTTGAAGTAATGTTATGGTGTCCGGATTATAAATTAATCAAATCAGAAAGTTTGCAGTGTATGCTGAAGCTATTTCTCCATTTATATATCAGGAATATAAGTGATTGGTGCAAGCTAGAGGCTGAGAATACTGAAAAATTAAAATTCAATGATGCATATTTATTTGAATAAGTTGGTGAAAAGAATGATATAATTCGCTATTTCATAAACTGATTCCAAAACAATCATCTGAGAATTCCATGAAGATTTACTAGCGAAACAAACATACAGATAAATTAATATTTGTCTTATATTACGTTATACAAGTATTTATTTATTCATTCATTTGTTTCATCTTATTTGTAATATATGCATACACAAAAAAAGCAAAGATGAAAATATATACTAGAGACTTTTTCACATCTTGTCACAGATGAAGGATATGATATAGCTATCCTTTATTTGTAACTAAAATTTGGAAAAGCATTGCCTTTTTTGATAAATCAACTAATTCTAAGAACGTTGGAGAGCTAGTTTATTCGAATCTCATCATTTTGTGTGAAATAACACATATTTTCTATAAAATTCACGAAAATATTTTACTGCGGCTCGTCCAATATACACCGCAATCATATTTGTGTTAGATATATTCAGATTATGTTGAATTTTTGTTGAGTTTAAATAATGGGTTTATGTTCATGAAAGAAATGAAAAGGTTGCATGGAATAACGAAGTGTATGAGTGATAATAATGGAATGACAGGAATAAATGAATGAATAATAAAGGCTTGATGATTTTAGAATCAAGGTGTGTGTATATAACTTGTGTCAAGTACATTCCCTTCAATCATATAGCTGGTTTTGAGCTGATTTGTTTAAATAATTTAAATGGGGTGGTAAGATCGCTCTTGTTGTGCCCCGTCCAAACGATCCTACCCTCCATCCATAGCCTTATTCGAGGAACAATGATTTTGTGTCAATGATTTTGTAATTTCGATGTTATTTAAAAAAAAAATCTCACAACGCGAATGCTGCGTTTTCCTAGTAACATTTTATGTGTTACTTTTAATCTTGCCTCACAACTATTTTAAAACGATGACATTTTCATTCTCATCACAGATAGGTGAGAAGAAAGGAAGGTACCGTTTTCCATAGCTCAGTCAACTCAGACACAGCTTTGAAAACTTATACATCACCGTTGGGCGTGAGCGAGTCCCGCATAAGATAAGTGTTTTTGTGAACGAATTTTCAATTATCATTTCATCATACTCATACTCATTGTACTTTTATTATCATTTGCTAATTCTTACCCCCAAATGACTTGACTATCGGTGGGGTTGATAAGCAAAGAATAACCAATCAATTGTGATAATCACTTTGATAATCGACCTTCAACTTTTGTGAACCCAGATACACAGATTTCACAAGTCAGAAAATGTAACAACAATTGTCTTCATAATCACAAAATTTGACCAAAAAAACGTGTCCAACAAATCAGGTGATAGAGACGTGTGAACTTTCACAAGATCCAAGATGGCGTCTCTCGCGTCCACCACGTGACAAGTGTGATGTTGCTGTCTCTGTCTGTCGCGCTGATTGGTCCATGCTCCGAGTGAACAACAAAGTGCGTGGGAACGCGATTAGCGAAGCTTCCTTTAGTCAGACGAATCGCTCGGCGATCCGATCACGTACACACAACCGAGCACTTTTTACACGTCATGTTTTACAATACAATACCACAAAATAATTTACGAACAAAAAATTGATTGATCATAATTATTGGTGAGAAGAGATATAAAAAAAAAATGTTAATATCAGAGAAGATGAAGATTGAAATTGAGTCTAGAAGTGTAATAAACTCCTCGAGTACACGATGTTATTTTAAATAATGTTTTTTTTTTAATTTTATTTTTATAAATATTGATCGGTATCGATCAGATTTCTTTTGAGAAAACAAATAATTCGTTTTTTTTGTAGGTTGATGCCGTGATAAAGTCAGACGTGAACAATTTGCTTGCTACGTTTTTTTTGTTGTAATTTCAGACGAGCATAGTTCCGTTTGTCATACCGCGTTGGATAATTTACTCTTTTTTTTTTGTTTCAATGCATTTTGAATTGTTTGCCACTATTGAAGCTACTCAACGATAATTAGAAAATCATTTTCGAGTGAGCATGGAGATGTATTCTATTATTTGAAGTGTACAGTATTTTAATTCATGAAATATTTCATGAATTACAGTAGTCATGGGATAGCAAAAGATGAAGATTTGAAATTATTCTCGTTATGTGGAAAATATATCCATAGGCCTACTATCATTTATATTTTTGATGAGCGTAGCGAAGTCTCCATCCCACTCTTATAGGGCTTTGTCTGTGTGTTTTTTTTTTTTTTTGTTTGTTTGTTTATTTGTAAGCACTCCACAGGTCGCAAGGGTTGACTGATCAACATGAAACTTTTTTTGTACGCGCAAACTCATCCAACTTAGAACTGTATAGTTTTTGGAATGAATCGTTCGGACCAATTTTGAGAATCATGATCTCAAAGTTTCTAAAAACCCCATAAGATTTGGCTGGGCGGAAAATGTTGAAAAATAAAATCTCTCCAAATGGGATGAAATTTTCTCTAAATGTGTATACATGGATTTTACACATTATTACGATTTTTTAAGCAATTCTGATCAGTCGTTTTGAAGAAAAAAAATAGAATGACTGATAATATTCATAAAATATATCATACAAATTGTGACAGAATCAAGTTGTCAAGATTCACTGCTTTCTAGATTCAAGAGTTGACCAACAATGAAGTATTTTTTATATGCGTCAAGGTGTGTAGAACACCAGAGTCAATGAAGTGGCAAGAGTAGAACTACTTAAACGACTTTAATAGCTTATTCAGATATCAAGGTGTGTAGAATACCAGAGTCGATAAAGTAGCAAGGGTAGAACTACTTTAAGGACTTTTATACCTTATTATTGAGATATACCGCTCATCTTACGCTCATATTTCGCGTTTGACTAGTCCAAAGTAATTCTCACATTCACTCATTTTATTATCTGAGGATACTGCTTTCTCAAATATATTTTTTTTGGCATAAACAATGCTTATATAAATATATATATATATATATATTTTTTTTTTTTCTTATAAGACATTTTTTTTTAAATTTTTTTTTTATTCGTGTTCTCACAAAGATTTCAGTACAATTTCGTAGACAATTTCGAAATAATAATAATAATAATGATAAAAGTAATAATAATATAATAATAGTAATGTTGCACGCGTCCGTTTAGGGATAATGTTGTGATTTTTTATTGATATTTCTGTCATTTTCTTTCAATTGTTATCAATAATTGTACTTTATTTCAACGGAAAGTGAGGCAAATAGCCTCTGTTGTTACTGACCTCTTGCATTATTTTCACTACCTGTGATACAGTGCATGTACTTTCACTGTGGGCCTACATTAAAACAATAATACATAAATGGAAAATAAACGTGAAAAATGACAGAGAGTAGTTGATATAAATTATAAACACATTTTATTCGAAAACAGCTCTTACAGCTGCTCATAGTTCAATTTTGTATCGTGTATTTTGTAGGCCTATACATCAATATAGGATAGACAATAAAGAATTGCGGAAGTTCAGAATTATGACAATATTATGAAAAGCAATATTACAGATGAATTTGCGAGATGAAGGTTCACATATCTATATACTGAAGGTCAAGACTTCAATATTCATCAAATAATTAGTCATGACTCCAATAAAAAAAAAAACATACAAAAAATAATCACGAATTTTATTTAGTTGCAAACCACTCATCATCACAACAATCAACAAGCTAAACACATGAAAATTCATTTTAGAGTTCTTTTATTATTTCGCATCATAAAATAGAAACACAAGAACTTACCGAATACATATATTTACATTTTAATTCGCGACCATATTTAAAACCTTCCAATTCAGTGTTGCATATTCTCAGCAATCTCTGCCAGCATCATCGACTGGAATCTATACAAACTACTTCTATGAAGTTTTTATCTCTTTTTTTTTGTTAAAAAATTCAAGAATTTTAAATTTTCAGAAGTGTGAGAAGAAACCGAATTCGAGTTTGAATCGTTGATAGACCATCTTTTATGCTCTTTGAAAAAAAATGCTCGGAAAGGTCAAGTTATTGTCTTATAATCATCATATAACGATTGAGTTTATTTCGAAATCTTCGTTTCATAAACATTAATATCTAATATTAAAAAATCATGTAATGTCTAATTTAGTAGTAATAATCAGTTAAAAGCGGTCGGTATATGAACACATGTTGACGAGTCGAGACTGACGAACATTAATACTAAATGATAGCAGAGACGGTCGATCGTGACAGCAACTAAAATGATATATAATAACTGCTCAGAGAAGCGAATAAGGATTTGTTATTATTTATCTTGTAGATATAATTAACTGAAAGAATTCAAGGTTTTAAGCGGTTCGGAGATAATAACCTAAGAATAATCCACGAAAATAAATAATTATACGGATAAAATAATTTTTTTTTTTTAATAAGATTTATGACGAATGGAGCGTATATTAAGAATACAACACAATATAAGGAAACACTAATCAAGGTATAGACTGAACAACATAAACGTGATGACTCTCTCTCTCTCTCTCTCCTACCCATTACCCCTCCTGTCCCTCTCACTTGCAATTACACCCCCACCCCATGCCACTTCTCGATTAAAATCACAACCTTGGATTACTTTGTTTAATCGACATACAGTAATTACTCCACACCTCATCATCACGATTGTAATAATGTAATATTCCATTATTTTAATATCAATTATAATATTCATGGGGTGGTATAAGATCCGTCCAAACGATCCTACCATTTATCTTTGACTTCCATTTGGATCAATGATTTTGTATCCAGTTTAGATTTTAATGATAAAATAATTATAATTTCATATCTGACGTTCTGATGTGGACTTCGACAATATATTGTCATAATCAGCTTTAATTGTTGACAAAAAATGTAATTCATTCAGCAATTTTGTCAGGTTACCATAGCAACTAGGAAAGTTGGGACAAACAAATTGATATTTTATTCTATATATCTTATTCTTTCATACTGACTGTATTTTATTTCACACATTGTTTTTCACGGAATGTAGGCCTACTTTATAATTAGACGAGCTTTAGCGAGGATTCAATTTGACATACTGAAAAAAATTGGTGTTCGTTTTTATGTTTTTTTTTTTTTTTTTTTATGTTTTTTTGTCGGTTCTCCACAGGTCAAACGGCTACAGCTATCAACTTCAAACTTTTTTTCGTCATGGTTCCTCATCTAACTTAGATCTGTATAGTTTTGTGGCATTATCGGGTGGTAACTTTTTTTTTATGAATTTTAGAAATTTCAAAAATCCCCATTAGAATAACCCGAAGGAAAATACTTGAAAAATCAAAATTTTTCAAGACCTCTCAAATTTTCGCCGAATATAAAGGAAACTATTAAGCACATTTTGAGAGATTTTTCGCATCAATCGGATGAGAAATAACGAAGAAAACGCATTTATAAAGCATTCTCCCATCAATTTAGGCTATTACGGGCACCCACAGCCTTCTTTATTCAAAGCATTCATTTCTTATACTGCCCTTTCACTCGGGCTATTTTGACGGGTTCGCGCATATTTTCTCGCGCAGGCAAAAATGGTCTGGTATGTAATGCACCCTGGTATCTAAAGTTCCAACTTCGAACAATTGTCATTCTTTTCAACAGTCATTCTTGTCACAATATTCTGTCAATTTCTTGCGACGTTATTGAGGTTATGTCATATCTACATTTTGGCTAGGGCCTATAGGCTTACCCAGATTTAGACGTGAACGATATTTAGCAATGCAATGCAATGTACAATGCAAAGCAATGCAAACAACATCAAACAAAGCAATGAACATCATTCAAGAACTTGTCCCGGTGATATTCCGGATCCATTATATTATTGAATAAAATCTTTCATATCATTTATTATCATAAACAAAGTTACAAGTTGGTGACCTCGCGAAGTCACGGCCTAATAGAACGCGTGCGTAATTTAAATTATCTTACGGAAATTCCCAAAGTTATTCGTATCTTCGCAGATATGACACTTCAAACAAACTGATTTACTTGAACATCTTTGGAAAGTGACGTCATGGTCTGGAAACAACGGCACCATCGGCGATTTTGTGAACTAAAATAATTGGACATCGGTTAACATGGGAAGCATACCCCGAGTGAAAAAGCAGTATCAGAGAAGAATGATCTGAATAAAGAAGGCTGTGCGGGAACCAATTAAATCTATAGCAACAAGTGTCACTAATTAATTCAAAACGATTGAAATGAATGAAGAAGAAGGCAGTGACATAACTGATTCTCGTAAGGTTTTTGAACGTTTGGAGTGATCCAAGGTCTGTAGATGTAGATTGGGTTGACAAATTATTTTTCTTTCTAGATTTCTATACCCCTAAGCTCGTCTAACAACGCGCATCCCGCGTTTTCCTAGTATGATAAATAATGACAATTTTTATACTTGCTTGATTCAAAAACATGTGTATAAGTGTATATAAAAAGCTAATAAATTGTTTTCTTATTTCATGTACCGAGAAAACAGTTCGAGGGACATTGTTGTCCACCTATTACAACAATGTGTGACGTCACTCGGAAAAAGGCTTTGTATAAAGTATTTTTGTCCACGTGGTGCACAAGTTGATGAGTTCAAGTGAAGTGGAGACACTTTGTAGCCAATAATGTCATGATGGAGAGAGTTACAAGTTGAAATAATAGTTTGTTTTTTTAATAACATCGAAACTTGATACAAAATCATTGTTCCCCAATTAAGGCTATGAATGAAAGATGGGATCGTTTGGACGGGGCACCACAAGGGCGATCTTACCATTTTGATTATTTAAAACTAATGGTCTTCAACACCAGGACTGCGCTGTCTAGTGACCATAATTTTTCGCCGTAGATAAAAGTCTTTCAGTATAAACACACGAATGTTGATATCTTCCACTTTGAACTAAGTCTCTTGGGCAATGATTACTTCTTTCCCTTGACAGCAGATATAAAATTGATCATCATACAAAATGCACAAATCAAATTAGTGTCTGTCGCTCTACTAATTGATACTAAATAATACTAATATTATAAATATTATATATAATATATTAATATATATAATTTAATATATATAATATATTATAATATTATATAATATTATAATATAATTACTAAATAATAGTTGATTGGTAATTATTATTGATCTGTTCACACCTGATGAATGGCATCATTAGTTGATTTATAGTGAGTGTAAGATCGCCCTCGTGGTGCCCCGTCCGAACGATCCTATTTTTTTTATTCTCAGCAGTGATTGGAAAACAATCATTGCGGATATATAATTTTGATATCGACAAAATAAATAAATTGCGTGCTCGAAGAAGTTATATTGTAAATTAGGCGCTTGATGTAATTTATGAATAGTTTATGAGCACCTATTCAATGTTCATCATTTGGGAGAACTAAGTTGAAAAGTTGAAAGTTGAGCTGTTTTGATTTCTTCGTATTGTTCACCTATCGTTGTCCTATCGTTTATCTACCGTTGACCTATTGTTTATGCCCATTGTTTATACCCATTGTTTACCCATTGTTCACCTAATGTTCACCTATTGTTAAGCTAATGTTGACCATTGTTTACCTATTTTTCACCCATTGTTCACCTATTGTTCACCTATTGTTTACCCATTGTTTACCTATTGTTTACCTATTGTTTACCTATTTTTTACCTATTGTTTACTAGGCCATTTGGAGGAGTTTTCTTTCACCTCATGAATACATACCACAAAATAAAAAAAAACATATCGAATGGTAATATATTTCATAATGAAACATTTAGGACATTTTAATTCTGAAAACATGTAACTTGAGTTCAAAATGGTCAATACATTGACTACAATACAAAAGAAGATATAATTTTCATCCCATCGTATCCTTATTTTAATTTGATTTATTTCACTCTTATTTCATGTTTTAGGAAAAGGTTGTATATAGTTGTACGTTTACACAACAACTGTCGTGAGCTCTAATTTTCACTACCCTTTTGGCTGCTAATTATATAATTGAAATAAAAACATTCAACACACATTTATTCGAATCGTTTACTCATAGCTTTCATGCGAATACCAACTACAAATGCAGTTTGAATTATTCTAATAACGAACTGGGTTTGCTTTAACGGCTAAGCAAATCATAGCCCACATCCTTAACCATGCAGCGTTAAATTCTTTACTGTTACTACCTTAGCTCCACGGAAATCTCACGCCGCTCCACACATGCGCAAACCCAACCGGAATCACTCGATTGGCATTATCAAATTACAGGTCCAATACTCATTAATGTTCTTACCACGAAAATTAGAAGAATTTCCAATTTATTCTATCTGCCAATTACTAATTCCCACGTCATGAACTAATGAAATAAGATACAGAGAGAGAGAAATTGATGTACAGAAGTAGAGAGAGAGAGAGAAAGAGATAGAGAGAGAGAGAGAGTCAATCATGAGAAAAATTGAACTTGGACAAGTTATCGAAAATTGATTTTGGTTGAGATTTTATTCCTTTATGTCTTCTCTCTCTCTCTCTCTCTCTCTCTCTCTCTCTCTTTCTCTCTCTCTCTCTCTTTCTCTCTTTCTCTCTCTCTCACACACACTCTCTATCTTTCTCTCTCACTCTCGTGGATCACGATAAAAATCGACAAACTATATTCCGTTTGTTTGGAGATTGATTAGTATTCACGTCTATCTAATTTACAATCTAACCTCTACCCGCACCTGCGATCTTCAATCGGAGGAAGAGAGAGAGAGATGGAGAGAGAGAGAGAGAGAAAGAGAGAGAGAGAGAGAGATTGAAAATGGAGAAGGTATCAATAATTTGATATAATCAAAAAATGATTGGTCATTTGTTTCGGCAGTTATTTGTGGTTGATATGATGATCTATACCCGTGTAGATATGCTGGCCCATTAGGAACTGAGAAGAGATGTGATTGAGTTTCGAGCAACTCGAACCATCAAAAAGCCGAAACAATTACACTCAAATCACGTCAGGTTGACGCTTTAATCTGGTAATTAGGAAGATGAACAATTTCTACGGATAAAAAAAAAAAACTTTTCCTTGCTTGATAACCTAGGAAGTATGTCATTATAATTTGTGATTTTAATTGTCTTTTCAAATTTGATTCCATTTGTAGGCATATAGACCCCTACATATATATATATATATATATATATATATATATATATATATATATATATATATATATATATATATTTCCAGCTATTGAATTATCTTCATATTTCATCTTCTATTTGTTTGTGTATTTATATATCCATATGTATGTGTACACACACACTCACACACACATATATATACATATATATATATTTATATATATATATATATATATATATATATATATATATATATATATATATATATATACATGTATATACATACATACATACATGTATATATATATATATACATATATATATATATATATATATATATATATATATATATATATATATACATATATGCATATATATATATATAAATATATCAATATATATATATATATATATATATATATATATATATATATATATATATATATATATATATATGATATATAATTAAATCAGGGACATGTTCGATTCAAATCGGAGAATCATTGTCACATACATCATTATTAGCACAGATAAATTCACTTTCTGATGATCACCTTCGTTTTCCCCATCGTCAGCTTTCGGGTAATTTGAGACTTTGTTGGCTGAAGGCTCATTGTAACATTGATCGACATGAGGTCAGAAAATTAATCAAAATAAGTCATGTCTTATGAAATTCTATTTTATGCTTCACTTGACTTGGTGATAAAAAGAGTTCAATGGTTTATCTACTTTTCATAATCATGTGAGGACCTTACCATTTTTGAAATATATTGATCAAATTTCAGACCAAAAATTCATGACATCTCATATTGAAAATGCTGTTTGCATTTTTGTCATTTTTCCGCTCCTTCATACATGAGTAGAATCTTTGATTTCCATTAATTTCTTTGAAAATACTCGAAATGAAGATTTGCAATTGATGAAAATATGCATACGTAGTTCGATTACAAAACATCTGCACATTGTTGATAAATGTACCATTCAAATAACATGGACAATTTGAGAAGAATCATTGAAAAACTTTCAAATAGATAAGGTCAGTGCTGTGGTAAAAGATTCATGATTATTTTTGCCACGTCCAAACGATCCTATTTTTCATCTTTAGCCTTAATTGGGTGACAATGATTCTGTATCAAGTTTACATGTTATTAAAAAATATGTATATATATATATATATATATATTATTTTTCTTGTCATCATCTTATAGCACACAATCGAGAATATCTGTTATTCACATTTTTATCTTACATCTCTTTCTACTAAAACAATAATTATCGGTTATTATTTCACATTTGGCTCTTGGCACTTCTGATCCAGCATAATAACTCCAAAAATAACGAAACTCATAATCATAGTCCAAACAGACAATTACCGAGAAAGGTAAATTAATGTAAATACTCATCAAGCAGGTGGATTGAGAATTAGGAGCATTTTTATGAATTTTATCGATAAAAATATCGCCTCAAACCAACACCAATCTACCCTCCATATTTACTTCACCATTTCGCCCCATTAAAGATCTTATTAAATCTCATGTTTCCTTATTTACTATATTATTAATTATGTATTTTTGTGAATAAGAAATGTATATTTTTAGTGACAGATTCTAGTTCTATACGATGTTAAATTAGCATCGAGAATGTAATTCTGAAGATTATAGATCATTAGTTCTATTAAAGTTGATAAATATTCATGAGGAGTGGAAAATAATAAATCAACAAATTATCTTATGAAAATTAGAATCAATATTATTAAGACTTTTCGATTGGAAATCATCTTTGAAAAAGCCATGTGAGACTGAAAACTAGTCCTTGAAAATTTATTTATTACCTAATTGTGAGTTCCACTCCAATAGTTTGGTTTGCAGTAAATATATCATTATTAGGGTATTTCTTGGTATCACCAATTCCGTTGATTTTTATTCTGAGTGTTAGTGGGAAGAAATAAGTATTTATTATGATAAGTAACGGTTTGAACCACTAACTACCACCTTGTTTATTCCGGCAATAAATAGACTCAAGTCTGATCTTTATTAACACTGTTGACCGGTTTCTGCCGTCCCGGCATGTCTCGTGAACCGGTAAGAAATGATACGGAAAGTTTCTGACTTGTTCACGTGATTTACGGGACGGAAAAAAAAGTGCAACCGTGTTACTGTATAAGAATAAAGCCCACATAAGGAATTAACGTGACGAATTGAAAAAATTGAGAATAAAATAATTTGTAAGAACGAATGAAAACACAATGTTATATGTGTATATACAGAAATGTTGACTGTAAAACATATGCTTAGTGATTGTGTAAAATATTTTATCACATTCATTGATTTCAACGGTGTATTCTAAAAGTAACTAAGATTCACAACTGGCACTAACTAAATGATAACTAGATCTGTAAATGGTGATTGAAAGGTCAGATCAGAGTTTTTTCTTCAGATGTTGAGGACATCATTGGGAGGAGGAAGGAAGAGGTCTGCTTTCAAAGGACGAAACATTCCAGTTCGTTCCTGAGCAGGACTATCAAAGACTGGAACGACTTGTGATATATTGTTGAAAAAAAACAACACGGGTAATTTCATTGTTTGAATTATTAATTAGTTGTTGATCGATAATAATAGTGATATTATTGTGTAATTACATTATATTACATAACATTATTTGTATTATATTACAGTGATACAATACTATCACAGTTTCTGAATTCGAACGTATTTTACATTTGAATAAGAACTACTCTAGTTTTGTTCTAGAGCCGAGAAAGAATGAACATCGTCTTTAGTCAGAGTGTTCCTTCTCGTTATTTCAACTGGAGATTTTTGAATCCGTCAAATTTCAAAAGATATAGATTAATCACAATGATTCTGAAAAGCTTTCATTCAGCCATTTTGGTCATCAATTTCATTACAACCCATCTCTCTTTTACACATTACTTGATATGTATATTTTTCATTCTTATTCTTTCATCTTCCTCTTTCACTCTCTCTCTCTCTCTATATATACACTATGCACATCAATAATATAAGTTATTTGTTTGCAACACTTCAAGAACTGACCCCCAGGGGTGCTGAGATCGCGTCTGAAGTTCTGACCCTTACCCCCCCCCCCCCCCTTCTCTTCTCTACCCATCACCCTCAGCATCCTTCTTTACAATTCATACAAAATGGAATCTTTGGTATATATGTATACATAGCATCCCCCTGCAAAAGTTTGCCCATTATTAGCGTGGAATAAATCACCAACTAGAAATTCAAGCCATTTGAGATTACACCATGTAGAACAAATATGGATTGGAATAAATATGAGAAATTATAATCAAAATACACCGAAAAAATGGATAAGAATGAATGTGAAAATATATCGAATCTGTTTTTGATATCAACCAATTATATTCTCGTCGTTATAAATATAATAATTTCAGAAGTGATATTGATATCAACCCAAAATGAGTAAGCTAATGTCCAATTAATCTAACTTAATTATTATTTTGTATAATGGATATCGTCGTTGAATGAAGACCAGAAATTGATGCAAACATACAAATTCATATATATATATATATATATATATATATATATATATATATATATATATATATATATATATATATATATATATATGTATATATATTCATATATATATATATATATATATATATATATATATATATATATATATATATATATATATATACAATAAATACAAATTATCCATTTCTCTATCCGATTATTCAACAAATTAACAAAAAATGACAAGAATAATGAAATAATTATTAAGAGTTTTTAAATCTCCAATAGAAAAACTTGAACTGTATGTGAAAGTATATACGATGTCTATTCGAAAAAACTATGACAATAACACAAATCGACTATGACTTTTACCAAAATATTCAATCTGAAACAATTCTAATTTCAACAATCTTCAATCTCATTACACGATTATTTCTCCACATTATAACATGCACGACTCCAACACCAACCATTATCTTGGCAAACCAATCAGCAATCATTCACGCTAGATTATAAATAAAAACTGCAGTTATTGTGTATGCAAATGTAGCTACTCTCTACTCTTCTCAAGTGAGTTCATATTTAAGAACATTCAAATCACAAAAACGTTACATAAATTCACAAACATTCTAAAATCATATATGAATTTCCATAATTTGAAGTGAATACTTAATGTTTCTTGACTTTGATTACCATGACATTTTCATATATATATATATATATATATATATATATATATATATATATATATATATATATATATATATATATATATATATATATATATATATATATATATATATTTATATATATATATATATATATATATATATATATATATATATATATATATATTTATTTATTCATATATATCTTCATTCAAGACTGTATTACATTATAAGACTGCAAAAACACACAGAATAAAAATCAATTAATTGAAATATGAAAAAATCATCGATAATATTATGGATAATATTATATATCGATATAACACCATTTCAGAGAGAATAACAAAATAAATATAATTTGACTAGAAACAAAATATAAGTTGATTAAATATAAGAATGTTGGTGATCGAAATGAGATAATGATAATGAAAACTTAAAAAAACTTGGGATATCTTGGCAACAAGATAATGTTAATCACAGTTAATTGTGTAATTATCTTTAATTATAGTTTCATTTGGATTTTAGACAGAAAAAATATTTTCATTTCATTGTTTATGAGTCAGGCTGTAGCTCCTGATTTTATAATACAACGTACATTGCGTTCTGAAGGAATATAAGAATAGGGGAGACAATCAAAAGTTGCAAAGAATGAGAGCCCGTGCGCGAGAAAATTGGATGAAGAACGAGTGAAGAGGGGGAGAGAGAGAGAGAGAGTGAGAGGGGGTAGATGGAGAGAGAAGGGTTTCAAAACGTATCAAGTGTGAGAGAGATGGAACGTAAATATCAAGACGATGAAAGAAAAGTGTGAAATAATAACAGAAGTAGAAGAGAAATACACATATATAGAATAAGAGAGAAAGGGGGACGAACGAATTCTCATTTTTTTTTTTTTAGAAAAACATGAAAAATTACTTCGTTTCAGAAGAATGGCCATCGAAGTCGTGGGATGGCGAGGGAGGGTGAAGATCATATGAGGACGAAATGAAGGATACATGAATAGAGAAAAGAGAGATTGATACAGCATCCAAATCAAAAACAAGTCTTGCGACTGAATGAAATGGCGAGAAAGAGAGAGAGAGAGAGAAAGAGAGATAGATAGAGAGAGCGAGAGAGATAGATAGATAGAGAGAGAGAGAGAGAGAGAGAGAGAGATAGATAGAGAGAGCGAGAGAGATATATAGATAGAGAGAGAGAGAGAGAGAGAGAGAGAGAGAGAGAGAGAGAGATGTTGTGAGGGAGGTGTTGGCCATTGAAGTGTGATCTAAATCGTAATACGAATACAGTAACAGTAATCAAAAGGGAACAATGTTTACATGGTATACTGTAATTCACGGTTCTTGAACCTTTTTGTTCATCAATAAAAATCAGTAACTAGTCAAGTTTTCTGCTGAAAAGTTTTTTGAAGACAAATTGATTGAGAAAAATCTAGGCTTCCTTGATTCAGACTTGAGGAAGAAAGATACCTTTATACTGACTGTTACTAACTATATCAACTGCCAACTGTTAGGTAGCTACCATTCAAGTCTTTGTTCAATAAATTAAACTGGGATGTATTGACTACAATAAATTACATTAACGATACAAACAACTACTAGAGAACATGGAAGAGGGTGGTCATAGGAGCTGCGGTGGCCATGTTTTTGACAATTAAATCTTGAAATTCCCGAATAATCATTCATTATAATGACTAATGTTTGCACGGAAATTGAATGAATTGAAAATCCATCATCGTTCGTAAATAAATAGCACACACATCTTCCCATGCATACATGACAGTGAATGAACATTAAGAGATGACCATGTTTTTGCCAAATAAGTCACTGTATATGACCACTCTCATTCATGACAAACAGGCTCTCTATATTACCCACTATAGTGTTAGGTTTGGCTTACTAAACGGTCACTTAGATCTATGGAACTTTGAATACCCTGATTCGCAATCCAAATCCTCCCTAATGGATAAGTGAAAAATCCACCTGATTGGATGTTATATTTCATGATGTTAGGGGGGTAAGAAAACGGAGTGGGTCAATTTAAGCGAGTAAAATTCAGTCGGAAAATTCAGTTAAACTCAATATGAAACAATAAATGTAACATATAATATTGATGAAAATATGATTATTTTCCACAATTATTGTTAGCCAATACTTGCGAATGGAAATTCTTCAAAATATACTTCAAAAATAGATTTGAAAAAATATTCGTCCCAATCCTGTATAGATCAACTTTTGAGGGGTTCTTTAAGCCCTTCAAGACCAGTTAGATCAACCAGTCAATATGAGACTGTATGATTTTCAGATTTGAACATTAGTATTTATTCATTCAGATTTTTTTCATTCATCTATTCATTCATTTGTTCTCCAGAAGGAGAAACAATTCATCATATAAAACTGATGACCAGCGGATCAGATTGTTATCACTGATCACCCTTGGTTACATATGTTATTTTCGTACCGTAACTAACGGGTTGGCGGATTCAGTTTAGTGAATTTTTGATGAAGGTCAACATTATATTTATCTCTCCAGTCAATTAAATCTTGCTGGGTTTTCAATCCACCAAGAATCGAACTATTGAGCCGAACTTGATCACATTTTTGACAATATATATATATATATATATATATATATATATATATATATATATATATATATATATATATATATATATATATATATATATGTATGTGCATATGTATTATACATATGTATGGGTGTGTTTATGTATTTCCATTCAGACAACTAAATTTGAGTGTATTTATTTTATTTTTTATTGATAATGCCAGTCAAAATTCTTGACTTTGTGGGTCTGTGAAATGTGAAAACAAATATATCTCCTGTTTGATAATAAAAACATGGGAAAAAAGTAGTCGACTTATTCGTAGAACTGGCTCTCAAAAGCTGTATTATAAGACTCTAAAAATTCCAACTTCCTCAAATCTTACCTTCTCCATGTAATTTACGCAATTCTTAGTCATGATATCCAATTTCATCAGAAGTTAATAATAACACACTTGATATGAACACACATCAGTATATTCAACATTCCTAGAATTTCACTCCATTTTCACTATTAAAAAAAAACAGT
Organism: Brachyptera risi; assembly: GCA_964007535.1. NCBI lineage: Eukaryota > Metazoa > Arthropoda > Insecta > Plecoptera > Taeniopterygidae > Brachyptera > Brachyptera risi. The sequence continues at coordinate 36,110,185 of OZ023333.1, read as the reverse complement.
AATTCGAATTAACTCTCATAGGTGCAACATTCGTATTCGTGCCGACTGCACTAATCCACCCTCCCTCCTCCTCCCCCCTTCCCTCTCCCCCTCCCTCTCAACTCCTTGCATCGGGTTCGATGTGAACAGGAAGAAAGGAGTGTAATTGTTGCGTGATTCAGGGCACTAATCCCGGTCCAGACGTCGAACAGTTGCAGGAATAATCAGTCGACGTGGAGCCGTTTGGAAATAATTTGAAAGTGTCACTAACTTGATTTAATTCCAATCGTTTTTATAGAGATAGTTGGAAACATGCAATTTCAAGTTGAATCGAATAAAAGTTTGTAATGTGGTTGAGAGAAAAAACTGGAGTTATAACTTTGATATTGAAGAAAATTTGAATTGAAATAAATTCAATGTACTATTCAAAAACTTTTTTTTTTTCAATAACATCAGAACTTGATTCAAAATCATTGTTCACAAACTGAGAAATATATATTTTTTTCTTTCACATTGGTTCCAAATCACTTGCACAATAAAATTGATTGGTTACAAAAGCAAGAAACAAACCACCTGGCTCAATCACTTGAGATTTGAGAATCAAAGTCCAAAGGAACGTGGGTTCGAGTCCCGCAAAGATGATTCTGTAATTTTCATTCAATGATCATCCATTGATTTGTATTCTCTATATTCTGAAATGATTCCATTCATGAAAAAAGTAATTATTATAATGATTAATTAACATTGTAATATTTGTGTGGAAAACTGTTTGATGAACTTAGAATATCAAGCCAATTGACAAGTTCATAAACATTCTGAGTGAACTGCTTCAATCCGCTATCATTCATGATGAATTTACAAGTTCAAGACCATGATTTTAATTTCAATTTCAATGCTTCATTTGACAACTTGATTCTCACATTCTATAAATAGTTTATCATAACATATGGCACGTCAAATATAAATAAACAAATTAACATAATGTACAATAAAACTGAACTATCCACTCGAGGGGTAGAAAATTTCGGGTCTGATAAATTAGTTTGAAAATAGCTGACAGAGATCTCATAAATGTTGTTGTCATGGTGATTTACCAATCATTTTGCAAAATCACAACACTTCAAGAATAAAATTCAAGAAAAATGCAGGAAGTTCCCTTATTTCAAACTCATTTTATAATATTGACACTGTGACGTGTAGTCGAGTGGTTAATACATTAAACCGTCATTCAGGAGACCGGGGTTCTATTCCTGCCATGGCCAACCATCCTGACAGGTTTTTTTTGTGGTTTCCCTCTGTCGTTCAGGTTGATACTATGATGGTTCCTCAACAACAGGCCACAACCGACTCCTCCCCACCATCCAAAACACCTAATAAAATAACCTTTCATCTCATAATTCCATCATCTCATACATCATCTTCCGACGCCAATAGATCGTAGTATCATCACAGTGCGTCGTTAAAACCCAATATAAATAAATGAATAAAAAATATATCTGTGAAACCACTCTGGCATGAACTTTTTAACCTATGGAGACTGAGAACATCTTAGTACCAACATAATAAAACCATATATGCATTCTATTGATAACGTCATCATTCATCATCAAATAATGATAATAATTACTTTTTCATCAATAATTAACATTCATCATGAATATTCATCACGTTTCCATATTTCTGGTGGAAGTGCCATATTTTCCCCAATTATTTTTCCAACACAAGGAGATTATTATTACTCAACGGTATACACATGTGGAGGAGCCACGTTATATAACTAATGTGAATGCCAAGATGATTCTGTTGATAATTTTTAACGTCAAGAGAAATATTTTACAGAGAAATAGAGTCGTAATAAAAATAAATCCCATAAATAAATTATTCAAGAAATTGAATAAAAATGACATATTTTTCCATACACTTGAATCTTCATAGGCACAGAAAAATGAGGAAAAACACACAATCATACAATATGTCGAAATCTATATTTCACTAATCAAACAATTCAATCCAGTTCAATTTGATTCAATTAATTGCACTTCGTGAATAAAGTGCTCACAAGAATTATTGCATAAGTTCATGTCATCAATTATTGAAAAATCCATGCGTGGAATAGAAATATTTTCCATCAAGAATAATCTGAATGCTCGTTTAGAGGATGATATTGTCTACTGTATTCATTCTTCATTGCCCATTCGAACAACTTATTTTTATATATCAATTTGAATGACTCATAACAAATTTCTTCGGAAATTTTCTGATATCTCCATTTTCATAAGGATCTCTCCAGTATTTCTACGAAAACAATTAGTCCCAATGGAAAATGGTTCAAGTTGTCTATATATATTCAATATACTAATTTGATATTGATACTTTTAAAGAATTCAATTGATAGAAAAGACATACATAAGCATCTTTCCGTTATTATAAAAGACCCTCATAACATATATTTATAAATAAATCGTTAATAAAACAATATTTTCAATAAATCATATAAACAATTTATTACAATCATCCATGGTTTGCAATAAATAACAATAGTATACGACCGACTTATCGTTCTGTTCGATGTAATCCCATTTAGGAAAACATGCAAGCAAACCTAACAACACAAAACTTTTCCTCATGACAAATCTGTTAGGGAAATTGTGTCGCACAAGCTGGTAAAATGGTTGACGTAAAAATGTATTCATTTGTCAAAGTGACGAGCCTCCCCACGACACTGCTGGCGGGGTGGGAAGGAGGGGAGGGGAGGGGGGGAGTAAGTTGTCTAACTCGGTGTTTCGCGGTTTTCTCAAGAAGGAGAAAGATGAATGAAAGATGGAAAAAGATGAGAGATTATTGTGAATAAAGATGATACGCGAGACGAGATGAGCTTTATATGTGGTATTGAGTGTAGAATTGAGGGCCCCACCAAGAGATGAGTTGCATGGGGGTTGTATTCGAGTGGTACTTAAGGACCTCACCGAGATATGGGTTGTATGGAGGTGGTATTCGAGTGTTGCAAAAGGACCCCACCAAGAGATGGGCTGTATGGGATTCAGTATTGAGTGGTGTGTATGGACCCCACCAAGAGATGGGTTGTATGAGATTGAATATAGTGTGGTTGCTATGGCCCTCACCAAGATATAGGTTTATGGGATTCGGTATAGAGTGGTGGGAAGGACCCCACCAAAAGATCGGTTGTATGGGATTGAGTATGGAGTGGTGAGTATGGACCACACCAAGAGATGGGTTGTATGGGATTCAGTATAGAGTGGTGAGTATGGACCCCACCAAGAGATGGGTTGATTGGGGTTCAGTATATAGTTGTGAGTATGGACCCCACCAAGAGATGGGTTGTATGGGATTCAGTATAGAGTGGTGAGTATGGACCCCACCAAGAGATGGGTTGATTGGGGTTCAGTATAGAGTGGTGGGAAGGACCCCACCAAGATATGGGTTGCATGGGGGTTGTATTTGAGTGGTGCTTAAGGTACCCATCAAGAGATGGGTTGTTTGGGGTTCAGTATAAAGTGGTGAGTATGGACCCCATATTTAAAGTTGACTTCTATAAGGTTTAGTAGACCCTAATAAATGTGGTTACAAACAACATCAAAAATCATCAGAAATCAAAACAAAAAATCTTAAAAATTGGATATTTCACCAAGAATGGTTTAATTTAACCAACTTGTAATTGACTTTTATTCGGTTGATTTTTGATCAAGGCATGCAATAATATACGCAGCCAACGGTGATAAGAAGTTAATTAACCAATTATTGCTCAATTAACTGATTATCAGTTGGAGAAACTGGCTCTGAATTTATTCCTCATGAGGTTCTGAAATGTAAAATTTCACAATTTCTTTTTTCGAATGTGGTTTTGATTGTCTGATTCAAATACAAAATATTCTTCCATATCCATTCTGATTTCAATTGATTTATTTTTTATGATATGTATTTTTATGTATTTCATCATTTGCCTCAATTGGGGAACAAATGATTTTCTTATCAAGTTTCGATGTTATTGAAAGAAAATATATATATGTATTTTATCGATCATGTGATTTCAAAGGTGTGTGTAGTAATGTTAACTATGTGAAAAATGAAAACGGCACATTTCTTCAAACTTTAATTCCTTATGTATTATGTATAGAAAAAAAAGATTTTTGAATTGAATTTTTTTGAATCGAAATTGAAAATCCCATTCCTGATTATTGATTCCTGTGATTATTGATTATCGATACTTATTATTCTGTGCTCACGAGGAAGCTGTGATCGGTACGATAATTTCTATCCATCGAAATATTGATTCTTCTTCTTCCCTACTCTCCTCTATCTCCCAATTTATTTCTGCGCGTATTAATTATTCATCGCTTCAAGCCCCGAACAATCTTTATTTTGGTGGGAGCATAAAACAACACAAATAATCGATGAAAAAGATAACAAACAAAATCGTTCGTTTATTCTGTTTTTAAATCCTCATAAATAATCAGAGTATACTAATCACGTTATTATAGACGATGCTATCAATTGAATCGCTTCAATTATATCCAGCATATGCTATCCTTTGTTTTGTTCCAATAGGCAATGACAAAGGTATGAATAACTGAACCATCAATTAAAAAACGAGAAATGATAATTAATTGACCCTCTGTTCGAAGACATCAATCTGATCAGCATCTGAATCAAATTCAAATCAAAATCTACAAATATTCATTTTATATACGTTACTTCATCTCGACCAACTTTGTAAGATCATGAATAAAACATTTTTACATCTATAATTCTTTTTTTTTTATTATTGTTTTGTAGAAATCTTCTCTCCATTTCTGTCTTTTGCCAAGCCTAATCGATTTGCCATTTGTGTACCCTTCACCTGAAGAGCTCCCCCCTCCCCCCCTCTCCCCCCTCCCTTCCCCTTCCCCATCGACCTTAAAGCTATCGTCAAGTCAAAAAACACAAACTTTGGGACAATAACTTAACTAGCTTTAGCATAGTAATATTTCAGTTCTTATAATACTGCATATAGAAGATTTTTTCTATTTTCTATTTCCATAATCGAAGTTTTTTTTTCTTCTAACGTTACAGTTTCGCCCCCATGTGGTGTCATGATATCTCTCTCTATCTATCTATCTATCTATCTCTCTCTCTCTCTCTCTCTCTCTCCATATATATATATATATATATATATATATATATATATATATATATATATATATATATATATATATATATATATATATATATATATATATATTCAATTCAATTCAACTATGATCTTCAACTGTTTCAGAATCTCATATGAAGAAAAATACCCTTTTATTATTTACCCTCAAACAGCAACTGTCCTTCAAAAACCTGACATTCCGCCTCTTGAAGGAAATAAATTATACTTTTTTCTTTCTTTCTCATTTGTACTATATGTTTATGTTTTTATATTATCATGTCTCACAAATTATCTGTCAGATTGAGAAGGGAAGATTAAAATCATATCAGGAGGTTGGTATAGAACGAAGTCATTGAACAGGAATATAGCATGTGATAGTTTAGGATTCGGTTATTCGTTTTCTTTTTGAAAACGATTCGAAGAAATCGCAGACATGAATTCCATTAATGCACATTGTTGTCAATTGGAGTAAATTGTGCCAATTGAATATCTTTTCTCATCATTTATTCCGTCTGGAAGTTATATTTTTCTATTATAAATAAAATGTAAATTGTATCTCAAATTTGAACATTTCACATTCATATTATATTATTTCTAATGCCCCATTTGAAAATGAATGTATAAATGTACTCAATTTTTTTTTTTTTATGATGGCTTCATTGGAAGAAAATTGAAAAGTTGTATTAGTCTTTATCATGCATCTTGCATGATAAGAGCACATATAAATGAGTTTCAATTTGACAAATATTATATAGGCCTACTCCTTTCATGAAAGGCACATTTTTTCAAAATTGCGTAATTATTCATTTTATCCTTTTCTTATCATAAGTATCGGATTTTTTACTCTAGATAATGTTGGCCTAATAATGAGGTGACATTTTCTGAATAAAAAATGTCATGATTAAACATAATACTCAGCAATATATTCGTACTATTATCAGGATATTAACGAATGAAATTCTCATTTTCTTATTTTTTAATTTTTTTCCTTCCTCGTAATTGTCAATACGATTTTCCAAACAGCAGAATAATAGAAACATACCGTATGAACCTTTCAGGCAGTTTTTTTGTCAATAAAAGTAATACAAATTGAATTATTCACTTCAATTTAAAACCAAACGATGTCAGTATATGAATTTTGACAGGAGGTCGGAACTAACAGCTAATGATCGCTCAATTGTGTTTCACAATAAATACATTAACTTCATAATTTGATGAATATTTTGTTCATGATAACATCGAAACTTGATACAAAATCATTGCTCCCCAATTAAGGCTATGGATGAAAGATAGGATCGTTTGGACGGGGGCCACAAGGGCGATCTTACCACCCCATGATCAATGAATATAAACAAAAATTGATATAATATTTATGAATATTATCAATGAACAAAGCTTGACACGTCAAAATAGAGGAGATTATGGCGAATTCAAGTCATTCCTCATAGATAATGACCCCACCGACAACAATATAATATGGGAGCTAAATATATTCTCAAAGAACTAAAAACGTGATCTATTTAACGAATTGCCTTTGTAACTAATAAAACATATAACCATCGATGCAATTTACTCTTTCTTCATTATTGATGAAGTACACATGCGCCGTATAAAGTATATACTTTCCCATGTATAAGTATATAAATATATAATTAACAACTCGGCTGTAATAAAAACAATTAAAATACGCGCCTTGCTTGATGTAGACACGACGAAACAACGAAGAAAAACCTTTCTGATTAGTTTATATCAAACTTAATTGCAAAGTATAAATCCATTTTGTAAGGAAAATCTCGATTTAATTACTATAATAATCAGAAAACGTATTTTTGTAAATAATTATCAGGTGCGCTGTAGTAATTAGAAGTAAATAAGTAAGACAGGTGAATCTGACCAACGATGATTTTACAAACTAAATTATACGTTTCGGGTCTAATTATAATATCTACACATTACGTGCTAGTGTCGAACATAAATAATTGCTTCGGAAATGTTCGTACCATTACTTCGGGTAAGAGTCAAATGAAGAACTAAAAAAAAAAAATGATAATAATAAAAAAATAGAAATAACAAGAGAATATTTCACACGACGGTTAATATAACAACAAAAGAAACCAATTAAAAATACAAACACGTATTTTCAAAACGCAGTCATAGTTAACGAAAATCTTATAAATAAACAATAATTATAAGTTAGCCGTACGGTTAAAGTTATGTGGACTGCGTAATGAATTGTTGGTTTGGTTAATTACTAGTTGTGGCATCCTGCTGCGCGATTCTCGTAACTGGAAGATGGAAGAGTCAGTTTTAATTGCCTTTCATTAACGCCCGTATCCGCGTGGCCTGATGCACGGTCTAACTTATGGTCTAATACTGGGTCTAACTTGTGGTCTAAAGGCCAACTAAAGACGAAAATGATAAGGCATTAATTCGGGCACATTTACAAAGTACTGGCAGTTGTGGAGGTGTTATTTGCCGGCCGTTTCTCTTGTGTTTTTATTGCACAACATCATGAGAAAATGTAGCATTGGATAATGGCAATGTGGAATATATACATACATACACACACACACACACACACATATATATATATATATATATATATATATATATATATATATATATATATATATATATATATATATATATATATATAAATATATATATATATATATATATATTTATATATATATATATATATATATATATATATATATATATATATATATATATATATATATATATATATATATATATATATATATATGTATATATATTATTAAATTCATGATTTTAGGATTGTTCTTGTGTGTGAATATTTGATCAACATATTATATTTACACACAAGAATAATCCTAAGACCATGAATTTATTGAGACCTAATACTTGTGAAAGCCCACATCAATCAATATATATATATATATATATATATATATATATATATATATATATATATATATATATATATATATATATATATATATATACAAAATATTAAAAAATATAAAATTTTAATATTGAAAATATGAAATATATGAATATTGAATATGATTAAAAGATATATAAATATATATATATATATATATATATATATATATATATATATATATATATATATATATATATATATTTATATATATATGTTGATATAATACAGATATTATTTAAACATGTATAAATGATTATATTATTGAGACATTCTGCAACACAATCCATTCGAATATTGAACCATGATTACGAGCACCATTTATAAGGTATAATTTATAATGATATAATTGCAAATCATAATAATAAATTATTTCTGATTAGTATTTCCAAGTCTAATGAAGATTATACGTGTGTAAAACAATTAACGATCGCAGTGGAGACTACCAATGATTCAATGAACAACTGTCACGATAATTCAAGGTATTATTTGTTGATATCAATTGAATTGAATACCTCATTAACTCTTTGGAAACGTGAACAATAATCATTATATGTTCGAATTGAAATATTGATCACGGTACCATTGAAATTTAATCCATTTTCGAAATTATTTTCTGAAATTTCAATAATTAGATGAGCGTAGCGAAGCTTTCCATTTCACACCCTGAAAAAAAATGGGCTTCGTTTTTATGTTTTTTTTTTTTTTTTTTTTTTTTTTTTTTGTAATTATGTACGCGGCATACAGGTCAGAGAAATGAATTAATCAACTTGAAACTTTTTCTGAACGTTGGTGTCAAACCAGAATAGGTTGGGATTGTTATTCAGAGGAATCGGTCGGAAAGTTTTTCCGGAAAATAATCGGAAAGTTTGGAAAATCCTCATAAGAATAACCCGGGGGAAAAATACTTGATAAACAAGAATTTTTCAAAAGCTCTTAAATTCTCACAGAATATGAAAAATACTATTATACACCTTTTTAGAGATTTTTACAACAATCGAATGAGAAACAATGAAGAAAACGCAATAAACGTGTACATTTTATTGAATATTTGGATCAATTGGTTTCGCAAAGTGTTTATGCGACAGGTTGCAGGTTACTATAAATATCAACAAGTTGCAGGTGAGGTTTTTGAACGTTTGGAGTAATCCAAGGTAAATAAATGTGGAATAGGTAGTCAGAATATTTTTCATTCTAGATTGCCATACTTCTAAGCTCATCTCACAACGCGCATCCCGCGTTTTCCTAGTTATAAGTCAAAGATGTGGTTCTATGATTACTTTCATAGATCCATATTGTTAGAAAAATAGTCTTTATTCTCGTCGTAATCAACTTAGAATTTCCATATCTGTCAATTGTCTCATTTGTTCAAGTCTTGAACCACTGTTGATATTTTTTCTCTCATCTTTTGAATTTATCTGTCATTGCTATCCATAATAATGTCATCATTTCAATATTTTCCTGACTGATTTGCATAATACTCCTCGTCACTAGGCAACTAATAATTGGCTGATATTTGAATAAAGAATTATACTCCAAAGTCATTGAGTACGTATTATTATTTTTTGTATCAATAGAAAGATGGAGAAATCTTGAAAATATCAGATTAATGGTGTTATATTTATACATTTTGGAGAAAAGAAAGAATCCAATTTATTATAATCCCCCTCATATTCTTTTATATTCTTTGAAGAATTAAGTTTCCCGTTCGTTAAACCACCCTCACCCTTTGTTTTTCTCATCCGCCAAGTTTTTAAAAAAGTAAGAAGGGTTAGATTATTGATGAGTATTAAAAGAGTACATCATCGGATTATATACGAACTTCTGAATTCGATGAGTGGAAAACTGTTGATTTTTAGAGATGGAAAATTTAAAGAAAACAACCTAATATAAAGTAAGATTTCACAAAAAACAACGTTGATGATATTCGTTTTTTCAAATCAATTTAGATTCTTCTTGAATATATATTGAGTTATTGATTATTATTTACAAATTACCACATAAACAGATAGGTCATTTGAGGGTAGGCCTACACCATATAGAACGGATGATGATGGATGATATAGAAAAAACAGAGCCTTATGAATGAATGAGAGACTCGAACTCACGTCATACTTGACGTTATGTTATACTTCTTACATTCATGAATATAAAGACGGTTTATGATTGTATCATACGTTATCGATTAAAAAAAATTATGTTCATCATTTGTTCATTATGTTTTATGATTTATTCATCATGAGTGAACGAGAAATTGAATGATTATATGTATATATATATATATTCATTTATTTATTTTATTTATTCATTTTATTCATTTTCTATTCATTTATATTTTCATATTCATCAAACTCCAAGTTAAGATGGTATCTTCATATTTATTCACTTCTGATATAGATTATTAATTAATATCAAACATCAACTGAAAGCAATGTTATAATTCACGAATGAATACCGAATAGTTTCGCTGTTCGTTTTCACAAACAAATAAATAGTAACTGAAAAATTTCCAAGATAGTAAGAAACAATCTATCCAGTGAAAAAATATCAGACTTTTATTATGAATTTATTAAAATTCAGAATTACTAATAACCTAGCTTCCATTCAGTCACACAGTACACTAGCGCTCCGAGCGTACAATACCCCCACCATCATCTTTCATTTCACAAACAATTCTCTTTCGGATAATAATACACCCTTACAGGTTCGTCTTTTGTGTTACACTAATGTCCTTAGAGGGAGGTCTCCCATGTTTTCCTTTGCATCCCCTAAAGAATCTATTCTTTCACGTAAGTATTATTAAAAAGAATACCCTTAACTTCCTGCTTCTAAATATTTCTCTCATCTTCTTCGCTTTTGTTGATATTCCATCCATCTTTTATCTTTGTTGTCTCTCTTTTATACGACCATCTTTGCTTGCATAATGTAGAAATATGTTTTAACTATTTGTCATTAGTTAATTGGGGTGTTTGTGTAGAGGATGGGTGAGGGGTGGGAAGAGGAGGGGATTGATGATCTTTGTACAGGGCTTGGATAATGTAGATAACTTACAAGAATTTGTATCTGAAAGTGATGTTCTGAAAAAAGTAATTTTCTATTGAAATCAATACTAAGTATATACAAATATCATGAAAACGTCATAATATTATTCTTTTCATCTAACAAATTCCAAGTGACTTAGGCCCGGTATTACCAAGTCCAGTTAGCCTTTATCTGGCAGTTCAAACTTGTTATCACCATGGTTACCTATGTTATTTGTTTTCACCAACTCTCAGATAAATACTAACTGGCCGTGGTAATACTGGGCCTTAGGCTATTAGTCTTTATCTGACAGTTCAAACTTGTTATCACCATGGTTACACATGCTATTTTTTTTCACCAACTCTCAGATAAATACTAACTGGCTTTGGTAATACCGGGCCTTATAGATGTTTCCAGGTGAATAAGCCACATTTGCAACCATTTGAATACAAACAATTTTGACCTTCAGAATTAGTGCCTGGACAATAATACGACAGAATTTAACAATATAATAATGAGAGTCGCTTCATTTGAAATAACTGAAAGTAATGTTTCCCAATCATTATCATAATTAAGATTCAGCACAAAATGTACGTTTCTAGGCCTAGAATTAGTTCATGATTTACGATTTTACATACCATTTGAGTGAATGTGATGATTGGTGGATTCTATATTCGAATGTAGATCGAATTGAACAATGAGTTAATCAACAACTCCTTATCACCTCTTGCTCAGACTTTTTCTGAGAAAAATAAAATATTCTATATATACCAAATATTCTAATAAATTATTCTGAATATTCTAAAATTCTAATATTCTAATAAAATCATAAAATTATGAATATTCCAATATAATTAGAAATTCTCATAAATATTCTAAAATTCTAATATTTTAATAAAATCATAAAATAATGAATATTCTAAATATTCTCATGCTATTAAAAAATATATTTATTTTTGTTACTAATGGAAATATTAAATTCATTGATAATATAGGTTTATAGAATAGGTCTACATCTGCCTGTGATATTGTGATATTTTCTCGATCATTTACCTATCTTTAATGTAGACTGCCACTCACATGCAATGACTGCCATAGTTGACACAGTAATTTATCCGTGGATAGAATAAATTTAAAGAACGGTTACTAATAGATCAAGAAAATGTAACTAATCATGAAATACTAAAAACGAACTATAGCTATGAGGAGGTGAAATGAGAAATTTGTTATAAACTATAATTTGCCAAGTATAGATGAATAAAAATATTCTGAAAATATTATATATATAAAAAGGAAGGAGGAAGAAAAAATCAATTGATTGAATATGAATTATCTTTCTGAATGTGTACCAACTTTTTCAAAACGTCAACAATAGAACCCATCAATTAATTTGGCAAATTACATTTTTCAACACATTTCTTGAAAAAACGTGAATACCGTAATATTTTCTCATCTTTCAGCCAGCTTTTCATCTATGAAACGTGAATCAAAACTAAATTAATCAACACAATTATTGTACTAAGGGTCCCACGCATGCTGAGATGTAAAATTTCAATAAATTACATGAATATCAGGAATCAACTAGGAATAAAATTTAAGCTGGCCCTCAAATCGTATCTAATACAGAAGTGTTTTTATTCTATAAAAGATTTTTTAGCAGACTTTTTGAAATTCCAATATTTTATATATATATTTGATATATATTGATAATATTTGATATATATTCCAATATGAAATATTGAAATTCCAATATACCAGTAATTCACTTTTTAACTTTTTAAATGTAGTGAGGTGTGCGTGTGATTCCAGGTGACTTTTCTGTTTGAGTGTGAGTGTGTAATTGTTTGTAAGTTTTGTATCAAGTGTGATATTTCACCATAATTATTTGTATCTTTCTGTTTATTTGTATCTCATATTTTAGGTAAATTGACGATGTGACGATACTCAATGTTGTAACATGCAATCTGATGAGAAAATAAAAATGATTATCATTAATTAATTAATTTTCCTGTAAGTTCTTGTATCATGTTATGATTTGTTCTGATCATCTTTACCTGTCCTACACTCGACGTTTTCCGCGCAGACTGTTGCCTGGATACCGACAGATTATGAGGCGTGTTAGAACACTAAATAAGTGTTTTTTATTTCCTTCTTTTCAAGACGCAAGTTTTTTTTAATGAACGGCGTGTCGGTCCTGATGTTTTATCCTCCTATACCGTCCCCCTGTCCACACTACCAATATGATCTATAACGTATTAAAGCCTTTCGCCAGGGATGAACAAAATCATAACAACTCGACTCACACACTAATGGAAATTTGTATATTTTTGCTGTTGAACGATACTTTTGACATATTTTTGTGTGACCTGATCGATCATCTTGTGATGATCCATAGTGAAATTGTTTTTTTAATTCCATTTTTAATAAATTCAGACATATATCGACTTTTTACAGACAATATTTGTAGTGTATTCGAGTTTTTGAATTTTTGTTATCTGATTATCTCGTCAATTTCAGACTTTTTATATCAATATATTTCTCATTTCCTAATATTATACTACCCTGAGGTGGGGTAACTTTAAAGACCACTGGTGTGACTTTGCCCTTTTGTTGGAAAAAGTTTCAAACTGCTACAAATGAAAAAGTTTTAATTTTATCGTATCCATTTTTTTTTGTATCTCAATAGATACATATCAAAATCAAGATACATATCAAAATGTATACGATAAAATTAAAACTTACTCATTTGTAGCAGTTTGAAACTTTTTCCAACAAAAGGGCAAAGTGACACCAGTGGGTTAAAGTCACCCCACTTTACAGGTACCACATTGTTATTTCTAATTAAGTGATGTTTAATGAATATTTTTCAATTCAATTAAATGATTTTATTATAATATTTCATTTTTTTTTTTTGGTTTACTGTGATCAATAATTGGTCACAGTATACCAAAAAAAAATTACAAATAAAAAAATACATTAAAAAAATACAATTATTGTAAGCTGGTTTGGAGACGGTGTTTATAATTGAGCCAGAGTGAAAAAATAACATATATCACAGAGGGTGATGAGAAATTGAATCCGCTGATCATTTCTCATCAAACAAATAAAAAATTCGTACAACCATCCCTGCAGAAGTAAAATCCCTCGCTCCAACCAAAAGTCCGATCATCTCAATATAATACAATACAAATACAAATAAAATACAAATACAATACAATTGAACGTACGAATCGTCAAATGAATCTCTGTATCGTTTTGTAAAACCCTTGGCCACAACTCGTCTGTGCTCGAGTCTAACCACAACGACCATAAAACCAAGGTAACAAAATGATATACAACACTTTAAAATCCCACCGATATCATTGATCATTCACATTCATAATTTACTTCTTCGAGCAAGGCATTAGTTTAAACCAATATATCCGAACAAACCTTCCAATCGACCAATCAACGACGAGTCTATGGATAATGATGAACGATTATTGATTCAGCAAATTAGTAGTATTGCTCGTTAATATTTGACGTGGACAGTATCTCTTATTATGAAGAAGTTTATACATAATCTACGAAATAAGAAGTACGTTTAACAACTAGATAGTAATTGAGAACACTGATGTAATTGTATAGATATGCATTAAGATATGTTCATTCGACGTTTTTGGAAGGTGAAGTTGTGTTTCTACTTGCAAATCTTATCCCCAATAGATTATACATCCTCAAATTATCACAGCTATACAGATATAACGTTAATATATATATATATATATATATATATATATATATATATATATATATATATATATATATATATATATATATATATGAATCTATATATATATGATATATATATATATATATATATATATATATATATATATATATTTATATATTTATGTACATATATTTATATATATATATATATATATATATATATATATATATATATATATATATATATAATATATATATATATATATATATATATATATATATATATATATATATATATATACATATGAATATATATATATATATATATATATATATATATATATATATATATATACGTATATATATATATATATTTATATATATATATATATATATATATATATATATATATATATATATATATATATATATATATATATATATATATATATATATATAGGCCTATATAAGTTCTGTTAGGAAACAATTTTCTTCTTCCGCGGATGAAAGTTTAATCTTGATTCTATTAAATTGCTGTTGGGTCTATATTAAAAGTGAAATTGCAAGTTTCGAGAACTATATAGATTTGAGGATGGATTAGATTTAATAACATCACAAAAATAGTCGGTGATTTGTACTTCTCTTTCACCAATTTATACACACCAGCTCCGTATCGTGTAACCCGTATATTTACATATGATTTATTAATTCAGTTGAACTTATAGAGGTTTACAAACAGCCAATTAAAACGGAGGGCGAGAGAAAATATAATTATTTATATATTCATTTTTAATGTACGGATAGCGAAATGTTCATGTGGTGATTGTATTACTGATCAAGATGCATAGCAAAATATGAAGTTATTATCTAATATGGCTGAAGCGACGTCAAATTGATCAAGTGTCATAACTATCTGAAAATAATTTTCTTTTTTTTTTTTTCACATTTAGTTTCGAAAGTTGTACATGCAAGTTGAGGACATCCAAATTCTCCGGACTGGATTTCGATTGATATTGTTGATATTTATTTTCCCGATTTCGAAGAAAATTAGAAATAACTATCTCAATTTCCCAAATTATAATTTTTTCTTCTTCTTTTTTCAATAACAGCGAAACTTGATACAAAATCATTGTTTTCCAATTAAGGCTAAGGATAAAAGATAGGATCGTTAAGACGGGGCACCACAAGGGCGATCTTACCACTCCAAAATTAAAATTCTTTTTTTTTGTTCTCTACAGATCATGAGTCAGCATTGGGCTCCACCGATTCTGCACAGAAACAAGAACAGAATCAAGTGATGATGAAATAAAAAAAAATTCAAATAAAGATTTTTACAAACTTTTTTGCGGCAGTCGAGATTTTTGTTCCCGCCCGAGTCGCCACTCGCGTGCGGCGAGTCCACGCGTCCGCACTATTTTTGTCCGATTTCAACATTTTTCGAGATTCGATCTCGCATCCCTCTAATTCGAGTTCCAGTGGACCGATCAACATTTGGCTCGATGAGATTTTAGATATTGCTCTCCCATGATAGAAAAACATCACTTCAACGTTGTGGCACATGCCCTGGTCTGCAACTATCGATTTCACTTTTGACGAAATCAAAAAAAAAATTTAGAATCGAATAAGTCCGGTCGTCAAAAATTCTCAGGGCCGAACAGCACTCATCACCCGGCAAGCCATAAACGCAATGCAACTTTTATCAAATCGAGATTTCACAAACTTTTTTTGCGGCAATCAAGATTTTCGTTACCGGCCGACTCGCCACTCGCGCGCGCCAAGTCCACTCGACCGTACTATTTTTGTCCGATTTTTACATTTTTCGAGATTCGATCTCGCATCCCTCTAATTCGAGTTCATTATTTGGCTCGATGAGATTCTAGATATTGCTCTCCCATGATCGAAAAACATCACTTCAACGTTGTGGCACATGCGTCGGTCTGCAATTATCGATTTCACTTTTGACGAAATCAAAAAAAAAAAATTTAGAATCGAATAAGTCCGGTCGTCAAAAATTCTCCCGGCCGAACACCACTCATCACCCGGCAAGCCAGAAACGCGATGCAACTTTTTTTTCAAATCGAGATTTTCACAAACTTTTTTTGCGGCAATCAAGATTTTCGGTAGCGGCCGAGTCGCAACTTGCGCGCGGCAAGTCCACGCGTCCGCACTATTTTTGTCCGATTTCAACATTTTTCGAGATTCGATCTCGCATCCCTCTAATTCGAGTTCCAGTGGACCGATTAACATTTGGTTCGATGAGATTTTAGATATTTCTCTCTGATGCTCGAAAAACATCACTTCAACGTTGTGGCACATGCCTCGATCTGCAACTATCGATTACACTTTTGAAGAAAAATCCCCAATTTTTTTTTTTCAGAGGAAGATTTTTACAAACTTTTCTGCGGCAATCGAGTTTTAGCCACCGGCCGAGTCGCCACTAAATGAATTGATTATATAGTTTATATAGTATCAAATATTATATATAAATATATATTAATAAATATATAATATATATATATATAATATATATATATATATATATATATATATATATATATATATATAAATCGTGAAAGTTCAAGTGAAGTTATATATATATATATATATATATATATATATATATATATATATATATATATATATATATATATATATATATATAGTAATAAATTTATGGATTATATAGTAATAAATATATACATTATATAGGTTCGGAACTTGAGATGGTGATTTCTAATTTTCTCTGAAATTGAGGAATTGAATATCGTATATATTCGTCATATCTATCTCCAGAGTTGTGATAATTTCGACTTCTACCAGAAATGCAATTTTTGACGTGAGGTAACGTCAATATTCTCTCATCACCTAAATCACAATTTTTGGCTGCATAGTTTGAATATCTTCCCAAATAATTCGAACAGTAAATTTACAAACATATTATCAATATCCACCCTTTTCGGCTCAGTGCGGTGAGCCACCGAGTTAGCAACTCAAGTCAAGATGGGTCCCGCATAGGTTTTTGTGAACCACATCCATTCATGATCCACTCATTCGTACCCCCAAATAACCTAGCTGTTGGTGGGGTAGTCAAGTAAACAATCATGTATCAGACATAATTATGAATAAATAAAATTATAAGTCCAATATAAAGAAGTTCCTGCTTGAGAAATCGTTCTATTCCATTGACGATGCATTAATCATGCATTAATTATTGATCATTGATTTTCATTGATTGACGATTATCATTATGTAACTGTACAGTCTTCTGGTTTGAAAAATAAAATCATCATCATCATTATAATTGAAGGAATTCAAAATGTTTTGTCGTATAATTGTTTTTTTTTCTCAAACAATTTCACATTTATATGTATTCGATTTTTGCTCTTATATTACTATGATGTATACTTCTACTCACAAAAAACAAAAGTTGGCCACCAACATAATAGATGCGTACCATTTATGCAGCTGTGATATTTTCAAGGTATCATGATTTTCCATGACGAGGTTTACGATAAGAAACGTAACTACATCTTCCAAATGCATTAAATTTCAAAAGTTGCGAATAGATATTGAATAGAGAAGTTTTTACAATAATTTGTTTGATAGACTTTTCTTCTCGTGAAAATAAGTATATCTTCAATACCCCAAAAAGTTGAAATCAATGGTTTCTCGCTCGATGATTTTAATTCCCATTTTTTAAACCTCATCTCAGATTTTAGTTCAATTCTTTAAAATCTTGAGCATAAATCCCAAATAAAAAAACAGAAACCAGCAAAACGCGCTCGCTTCATATGATCCGGTGGCTGAGAGGAATATCGGGCCTGGTTCGATCCCCGTCCCCAATCATCTTTACTGTTCTTTTCAATTATTTACCTCTGTAGTCCAGGCTGATCCTGGGATGATTCCAACAATATAGACCACGACCGCTTCCTTTCCACCATCCTTTCCATAACCTAAGAAACCTTCATCTCATCATCCCATTATCCCATTAATTATTCATCTGACGCCAATAGATCTCAGTTATCACTACAGTGCGTCATCAAATTCAAACATAATATAAAACAGAAAATTCAGTTCACTCCAAGATCATTTTATTCGTCTTCATAACAAACAAAACCAAACAAAACTCGACACTTATTTCATAAATTGACTTTTATCGCTTCACAATTAAATCGACGACTGTCCATCATTTACAGTGTCACGTGACCAATTACTAGTTCCAACTCGTGCTGAAACGCATTTCTCAGTTCAAAGGTTGGTGCTGAGATACATTCTCGGAATAGAAGGCAAAAGCCCCCACAGGCAAAATATAAATTAATACACTTAATAAAAGCTTGTGCGTGTTTGCTAGAATTATCAAAATAGCCGGCAGGGTAGTTAGGTGTATAAAGCCCAACACATACAACATTAGGAATTAAAAAAAACTTATATTGAATTGTTAATCTTGATACACACACATAGGGTTTCACAATATGGGGTCAGGCTTTGATTTTAATCTGTGGTCAACTATTACTGTAACATCACGCTATCGTCAGATTCTGCATACTTGTTAAGTTTTAAGCTACAAATTATACGATCCGAGCAATATTTCTCCAATAAAGTTCTACTTCATAACTTAACTATAGATTGTGGGTAATAATACATGATGTACAAGACATTTAGATGTATTATTCAGAAGAAATAGAATGAAATAGTGAGGTGGGTTTGTACTCGTTTTGAGTCATAGTTTCTAGTATTCTAACGCGCGTGTTAAAATTCTTTAAATATATTGACATTTTGATGAGCATGTCCTTCGAATTATATCTACTCATTATACACGATTTTAAAGTAGTAATTTAACATAAATTATCGAATTTTTTATAGCATACCATATAGCGAGAATCTTAGAATTTGGTAGGAATTTATCAATTCGTGTAAAAAACGTTTCAAATATTCGCCTAAAGAATTCACAAAATACCAGAGAGAAAAATGTTCAGTGAATATCAAACTTTAATTAAAAGATATGTAAAATCATTTGATTTGTTGGATTTTATACATTGAATGTAGACAATTTAATTGACTGTTATTATTTTTTTATATAATGTCGTGTCAAAGCGAGAGAAATACAGAATTAAATATTACTTCCTTTAGAAGCAAATTGGTTCACCATCAAAGAGTAATATCATAAATATTACAAAACAAATTAAAATCATTCCACTCAGTAATCATCAGTAAAAGTAGTATCAATAATTAATCAATCAATTAAATATAATAAACGTCCTATTTTTCCACCCTTTTATGTTCGAATTGAATCTTCAATTAAACCCGGAAATATAATATATAATTTGTACTCTAATAAGTTCAAAGGCGAGTCAAATAATAGGGCTAGGCATGTGAAATATTCCACATGGATCATAACTAAACGGTCAACATTCAGCATATGACCCCCCTTCACCCTAACCCAATGCAGACAGCTTTGTCGAAATAAGGACACGTGTTCGAGACTATTTCAGGCTCGAAACACATGCACGATAGTGTTAATTAATAGAAAGACATCCGATCGGGATGAGAAATATCACAAATGTCATTAAATAGTTTTATATTATTCAGGTAAATTACAGTAAAAATAAAGTTTTTAATATCTACTACGTGTTAAACGTATTGGTAATAATCTGGAGGCTGGACTTTTTTTGGGGACTCATTTTGGTCTGTTATTAGTATCGTTATTAACGGGGTCGTATGGATACAAATATTTGGTGTGTTATATTCCAAAAGAGTCGTTATTATACGTTTGTTTATTACTTGTTATAGTTCAATGTGTGAAAGTTCATGATGTGAGGTGGATGAACTATTGTGTATATTTATAATATATAAATGTATTGAAATTTTTGCGTGTACATATATGGATTTTTTGGTTGTTTTAGGTTTATTGTCAATAGAACAGAATAGGATTGGAAGATAATATAATTCATTATATTCATTATGATACAAATGAATTAGGAATTGTGTAGATTTTGATGCAACTTTTCAAACACTGGAGAATTTATTTCCAAGTTGATGTCGAGAAATCATTCAGTTTTTGATGAAATTCACAAATAAAATGAAATAAAAAAAATGGTATCCATGCTGCGTCAATTCGAATGAGAAGTATTCATTGGTAAAACAATCTTTTCATGTTATAAAGTACATGTTGAATTCCATTCTAATGACTATATAATCAATTATATATATATATGTATTGTGTATATATATATATATATATATATATATATATATATATATATATATATATATATATATATATTCATTCATATATACATATATATATATATATATATATATATATATATATATATATATATATATATATATATATATATATATTTGAATATATATTTATGAGCACCGTGACGATTCTGCTCATTAGTTCCCTAATGACCTATTCAGGTGTGATAAGCTAATAAAGTGTACCGCTAAATATGAACTTGTCACATCTCCTCTAACCGTAACTATTGGCGACGGTCTGCAGTTTCATGGTTGATTTTCATACCACTCGTTAGGTGTGAAATAAATCTCGAGCCAGTCTTCGTGACCGGAATATCATTAATACCTTTCAACGGGCCGGTATGAGCTGGTACTGACTCACTGTTATTGTTTTAATAATTCGCGACCATGATTATTATCTATTTGGGCCTAATATATGAACGGAAGATGAAGGTTCCGATCGTTGGTTCCGTGTTTGTCAAAACGCTAACGCCCGGATGGTTCGCGTCAACAATTCCTGGTTGTGAGAATTGATAGAAATTGTAAATTTTATAAATCACTTTTTTCTTCACTCAGAAGATTTATGAAATGATTATCATATTTTTATTGGCCCTAGTTACTGCTCAGTTTCAGTTGTATTTTAGGCTGTTGTAAATATTGCTCTGTAAATTTAAAAAAAATGTTGATTTATAGTTAGAGTAAACGGATATATTTGATATACTCTGTCGCTTAAAATAAAGTGATTGTTTATGAAATCATAATTTTCAAATGAAATTCATCATAATTTTTGAATGATTGTACTCAGTTAACTTTTTCATGTTATTACATTCAATTTCAGTCACTTTCCATATCAATTCAGAATTGATACGGAAGAATACAAATTTTATCATATTAATAATCAACATTCCGTGTTTCACTTCATTATTTACATATTCTTGACATATTCTTGACATATTTTTGACATATTCTTGACATATTCTTGACATATTCTTGACATATTCTTGACATATTCTACATATTATCAATTCCACGGGCGGAACTTCCATTTAAAATGTACTCCACTCTAATATTGTATAAACACAAATTCTTTCAATTCCTCATCTCGAAGTCTACTTTTGTTAAAGAGCAATCCCATTTTTTTCCACATAAAAGTTAAATCACCTAACTAAAAAATTACATTCCAATATGTTATTATTTTACACTCAACAATAATTAAGTCTTCATAAAAATATTTCTCATTCTATACTTTCACTTATTAATTACCTCCGCATGCATATACCTCATTTAATACTTCCATCACTTTCAAATTATATATACGTATCATTATAAGAAATACCAAACAATATATTTTTCCAAACCATGAATCACAATAAAAATCCCACGATTTTCCAATACATATCTTCGTTGTGCGTGTCTATTTTACATTATTAATGAGTGGTATTTGGTCTGGTTAGTTATAAATATTCACACTGTTAATATGAGTTGAGAGTTATATGTACCCGATCTTGC
This sequence comes from Brachyptera risi, assembly GCA_964007535.1. NCBI lineage: Eukaryota > Metazoa > Arthropoda > Insecta > Plecoptera > Taeniopterygidae > Brachyptera > Brachyptera risi. The sequence continues at coordinate 36,087,647 of OZ023333.1, read as the reverse complement.
ACGATTGATCACGAACTATCACGAATCATTGAGCATAACGACCGAGGAATTAAAACCTGTTAAACATGCTAAAGGAGACCACCTGCCGGTGATAAGTACAATCTCCATGGATACGTGGAGTCGTTAGAGGTGTTGGAGTTTAAATACTAGTGTTGTTTATGGCGTTTTTTTTTCGGGTAGGATTGGTAATTGGGAGTTCACTGAATTAAAAGTGGACGTTGTTGATGCTGACTTTTTTCGTGATGAATAGGCCTATCGAATAATTTGAAATAAATGTAAGATCATTGAAATTTCAGCTGGTAATATTTACTTATCTAGCTCATTCATATTATAAGCTTCTGTCAAGTGACGTCACTCATTGTTGAAATTGACAGATAACAATGTCCACCAGTTGGAATTGACCAATCAGAATGTTTGGTGGTCCACCAGTTCGCTGTATTGCTATGGTAACGATTGTTTGTCATTTGTTAAGTGACAGAAGCGTATACCTGAAACTTCTTAGGCACTTCTTAGGTTTTTATGATATGGTAAAATGTTTTGTTTTATGCTATCCAGTACTGAATCTGTTATACAAATTCGAGGATTCCATGAAATATCGAAAAAAATATGAAGTTTCAGATATACCGTGGACAAAATTGTAAAAGAAGCTATAGTTGTGGAAATATATTTCATCCGTTATTAGTTGAATTTTTTTTATTGAACCACAGAGAAAAGACGTGTGATTCACTTTAAGCCAGACATTCACAGCTATTCTGTCAATGAAATCATTGAACATGAGTCAACTTATTTCTCAGAATACCCTCTAGTCTCTAGAACTTCATTTTCTGATCCCGATTGTTGAACGCATTCTACAAGTTAATCAATAATTACATACATGACTATACTTGATCTGATAAAACTCAAAAATTTTTGAGATAATATCAAAAATACACAACCAACAATATTCAAACAGAATAAAAAAACAAAGTAAATATCCACAAAAACATGAAAATTTGACTTCATTCAACCATTTTACAAAACAAAATTCTTCTGCAGAAACACTAACAATTCGAGAGAAATTTTCAATAAATTCAACCCGACCCACCAGGAAACTTCAAGTACAACCTGGAGCTGTTGTCAAGCAACTCGTCCCAGAAACCACTGTAGTCATAGCAACCGCATTAATAACGCATTTAACGCTACACGATGAAAACTCTCCTCGGATAATACATGGATCTAATAATGTGCTATAATTGTTCGTGCTCTGACGTTCCCCGTTGATTTGCTGGAGGCAATCACTATAAAATACCAGACTTTACCAACAGTCAAGACACAGAATATTATAAAGAACAAGCCTGAATCATGATATTATACTATAATATACTACTTTCTTGACGGCGAGACACACCCAATCGTTATACATTATATAAATAAAAAAACATCCGATCGGGACCATCACTCAAATTTCTAGTGATGAGTTTGTTTTTTGTGTGTGTGAGTTTCCCGAATAAAACAATTGTTGCTGCGTGCGTTTACCCCACGGTGGTTTACCCCTTCGGGGATCAGAATAATATAGCTACAATACCGACAAAAGTTTCTTTATTTTATATTGGACCTTGATGAAATATATTAACCCACAAAACAGTAATTATACAACTAGTAAAAAAATATTGAGAACTTAAATTACTGTTATAAAAATGAAAACATTTCTTTGGATATTATTATATTAATCTAACCTCTTATTTGTACTTTGTGGTAATGTATATTTAAGATTTAAATTTCGTGGAAAGGTTCCATGGAAACATTTGAGTGTGTAATTAGGGTTTAAATGGTTTTAATGAAGACTCGGGCTCGTTTTATGAATAAATTAAGTGATTTCGTCAATCAGGAAAAGGCGAGAGGTTCTGTAATTATTCGCATTCCAAAGTTATTAGAGATGTGAGTGTCTAGTGATCATCTGTCGGTGGAACGAATATTAAATACGCTTATTAGAGTGAAGAGAAAAATGTTTGTAGACATTGTAATGACTTATGTTGGTACTACTGGAACAGAAAACAACAATTATCTTATTTTTACAACGTTACTCATTTGTTTCTAGATTATTTTCACTATCGTTTTTGATCACGTTTTGTTTACACCAAAACGGAAGAAAATTCACAAACACATATGTGTTAATTCGTGAAAACAGGTATTCTGATGACAATTATTTAATATAATTTTCTTACTTCTAGAACACAATGTGATTTTTTTGTTTCCTGAACAGTTTTTTCCGTGATAATTGATAATTGTATTGTGTTAATCGAGAATAATAATAAAGATCAACCCACTTTTCTGAATATATTTTGAATTATTTTGTCTTATATATAGTGAGAAATTTTAAGAAATTCACGTCGTCCCTATCCAGGGTTCATGTTCTTAAAATCATTCAATTTTGAATAAATGAGAAAATCATTTAATAATTTTTGTATTTTTACAATTGTATTATTCAGCGTAACTTTTATCAACTGACAATTCGATAAGATATTTTTTTTCTGAAACAAATGACGAGTACAGTATATAATGGTCCCATTATCAGATTATTATTTTTATAAATTATTAAATGGTATAAGCTAGAAATTCTTCCTCATACGACAGAAAATCTAAAAATATATACAAAAACTCACACACATTGCGAACGTTTCTCATTCCCACCATGTCAATTCTACCCCAGCCGCCAACCCCAAACGGAAAATTTTTTGTATTCAAATCAAAATGGAAATAAAATCAAAATTTGGATATCCTTTCGGATGTACGTCATCCGAGTCGGCAACTATAATATTTCAAATGGAAACATCTGATTGGATCTATAAATCAGTGAAATCAGTTCATTTGACTTTCGATATGTTTATTATGTACGAATTGAATATGTTTGATATGTTTTTTTCGAATAATTGATATGGTAGAAACCTCAATACTCGTGATTTTCAGTATATTTAAAATCAGTTATTAAAATATTTGCATGAATTAATGAAGCAATTAATTAAATTATCACCTTAGATACAATATCACGTTCTCCTTATTGAGGTCAGAATTGTATATAAGAACAGCAGACTCTTTTGATGACGTCACATTTGTGTTATTAGTGAGATCTAATTATTATTAACGTTCTTAATTCACGTATGAAACCTTGCAATTGCATATTAGACAGATCAGACAGATTAAATTGGCTATTGAACAAAATAAAAAAATCAAGATGAATATCATTTTAATTAGAACTCTGAAGTTGAATCAATATATATTGACATGGGATTGCTAATGGGTAAAGATATTGATTTAATTATTTAATTAGAGTGAAGAATTTATTCGAAAGGAACTGACTGGTCGTTGATGCAGTGGAAAAAAAATAATAATTCAATGTAATTGTGAGGTAGTGAATGAAGGGAAAAGGCCACCAGCATTACAGATGAAGCAAGAAGCTAAATATAAATACACTAAATAGAGATTTAATGATTTTGATATTATATAAAACTGACTGACACTTTTCAAACGTTTCAGTGTGGCAATTTGAGCGCCATTTCCATAAATGAAATCAAATAAATTCGGCCCTCTGTAGCTCAGTCCACTGAGGCACCACTTTAGAAATCAATGTTACCTTTGGACTTATACTTTTTTTTGTTACTTTTTGTCTAATGTGTTTTTGTGAACGTTTTTTTGCTTATCATTATTTTAAGGGTTTCATTGTCACCTGCTCTTTCGTACCCCCGTATAACGTGGGTGTGGTGGGGTCGTTAAGTACCATCATCAAGTGATAATTACTATCAATTCCATTTTGATCAGTAACATCCCGAACTTTTTTTTGTAATTATTATTCTATTTTGTCACCATTTTTATATTCAGATGACACGTAATTAATTATCATACTATGTGACGGATTCAGAAATTATTCCAACCGTAATTTTTTCAACTTAATTAATTATCTTCATCAATTCATCGCATACCAGTAATTGAGGACCTCATCCCCATACGTTTTGATTGTTGCAAGTGAATAATTGACACAACTGTCGAATCTTAATTTCTTAATTTCTCAATTTGAATCTATGTGACTGTTTTCTACATTCTATAAAATATCTTCATGAAGACAACAAGATGCATTCTACTCTTTAATAAATGAAGATAAGACAGTTAGGTTAACTGACATAATTACGACAGTTACAACGCAGAGGAATGAGACTCTTTTGTGTGGTTCTTTATCACATGGGTGTTGGGACTCGACGATTTAAAATTTTTTTTAATCAAACTGGGAACAAATAACTGTGGTTGATTATGTGAATGATCAAAAGTGGATCAAAATCCACGACCAGAAAAGTATTCCGGTTTAAAAACACAGTTTCAATCACTGTAAACCTAAATGAAAATTTATGAAAACAATTATTTTTTTTTTAAATTGAATAATGTTTAGAAGAATATTGAGAGAATCTCCCTCCGTCATGCACCCTTATACACATCATATTTTTATTCCCTCCAAAAAAAAAATAATAATTACATCATTATACGTGTTAAAACTGTAATGGGAAATACACGGATAATCACTCTTATTACAGCAAGACATCAAGTTTTAATCCCACAGCTTTGACAATTCTTCTTAATGAAGATTTGTCACCCATTCAACCATGCATAATTCACATCTGTTGGATTTGTTTAAGACGAAAAGTACGCATTTCTTTCCCCGAGTGTTGGCGATCTCGATCGTCCGTCTCCCCTATCCACCAGCACTACCGATCATAAGTTTCCACCCGTCAATGCTCACTCAACCGTGACGTCATTGTTCGCAGGAAGCAATTATCTCGGCTTTATAAGGAATCATTGAATCAAATCAATGATGATCTCAGACGAAAAAATATCCAAGGATTATCATTATTATAATTATTAAATTCCAATGAACGATTCCGATTCTAATTACAGATTCGTTGTAGATATGCTAAACTCGAGAGTTAAGTGTATGCTAAACGTTTGAGTGAGAGCCTATGCGGTGTTTTGATACCAAATATGCCGGTGATGGCTGATCGATTAGAGAAGATTCGAGGGAAATTACGCTGAGCGTAGCGAAGACTTCGGTAATTAAATCCGAATTATTGATTTCTGTTTTTTCGATTCAGGTTCAATAGTTGAATAAACTGTTAGGATCAACAATAATAATCTTAAATATATTTTGAATTGTTATGTATCAGTAATTATTTAAGAAGTAATATATTTTTTGGTAAATTTTCTATGTTTTTTTTAAATCACATTTGTTAGAATACCGGTTCTGCATTTTTGTGGTGAAAATAATCAATATTTTCTGTGAAATTGATTGATTGTATTCAATCAATCACACGTTTTCTTCATTTGAATATTATACTTTGTATAAAACAATCAAATCTGAATTCAGAACAAAATGAATGAATTCGAAAATCATTTTTCATCCAGAACAAATTGAAAACAGTTGTCTCAATCTATATAAAAATCGATGGAGATATTTAAAATATTTGAAATTACTCAACGGCCTAATGTTTTGTATTTTTCATGGGCCTTTCCGGGTTATATGGGGGCTAGATGAGACATGTATAGATGAACATATGAGTCACCTATAGAACTAGTTTAATGAAACGATATTGTGATAATCAGTGAAAAGATCATATTTTAGAACAGCCAACATCTAAATAAGCGAGACTATCCACACTTGTCTGGCAAATTTGTTCCAGCCAAACGGACGGCGTTGCACCAGAATTATGACGTTTGAAAACAGAGGCGCGATGTAGACAGGAGGAGGGGAAGGTTTCGGGGCAGTTTTCATCCCTCGTGATTCTAGATTACTATAACCAGCCGAGAAATATGAATTGATCAATGAACACAAAGGCCAGGTCGAGTTTATTCTTCTCAGTTAAGACAACCATCACTACTAACCGATAAACATATACAGCTGTTAACCAAGATCGGATTACTAATTTATAATTCTATTTTGGTTTCAAGAATTCAAAACACATCAAATATTATCTTCGATTTTGAATTGAATATATTAAAAAGATTTTGTTATACGTGGAATTGTATGAGATACTAAAAAAGGAAAAGTCAGCTGGTTAAAAATATATAACAATGCCTAATAATGGAATATTATTTGAAGAACGTTTCCCCATCAAAATCGAAAACTTGACAAGAATCAGTTTCGCCCAATTAAGACTAAGGGTAGTAAGAAGAGGTCGTTCCAACGGGGCACCACAAGGGCGATCTAACTATCTCACCGTCTCACCATAGTTGATAATACTAACCATCTTACCTATTTTTATAGGAATAATTAAATAACAATTCAACAAAATGTCGATATTTTGAGTAGAGTTACTGATGAATTGAACAATTTTAGAACTAGAATTTTCGAACAATTTTAGAAATTTCAGAACAATTTCAGAATTGAACAATTTCGGACAATTATTATTGTTGGCTCAATTCGCGAAATTAAACTAGAGGAGAACCATACTATTCTCATTTTTAATATGTAGTTTTTGTCGTATATCATTTCAACATTATTATTCGAAATTGAATAGTGAGTTTCTAGTTTGTTCAAATGTGAATTTTCCTTTCATTCGATGTCGAAATCAACCGTCATAAATGATCCATGCCCATTTATCACATACAGTATTCACAAAGACCTCAACATTTTCAAACATTTTGAACATTTTAATATACAGTTCTTTTATCGTAGCTGTGAATAAGCAGATATGATACTTCCAATTTCTCAATACCAACAACTCTCCAATTCTCCCAATCCAATCTTACCCATTAAACATTCATAATAGCTCCGTAATAACCATTGTACAGCTGAATTGTATTCATTTTCATTGTAAGCGAGCATATCAATAATTGTCTTAAGGGTACATGAAAGCCTATCCATGGTTCTACGTATATAGTAAAAGATCCTCCAGCCCATCTTAGACCACGGACCTATATGGCAATAGTCGGGTATATAGGCGGGGTAATGGTACACAATTATCTATACGAGCCCGAGTTATAATTACCAGGGTTTATAATTACGGTTCTTATGGTTTAGTCATGAAATATTCAACCAGCACGACAAAAACAATACGGAACATCCGTGCAATCAACATTTCACATTAGGACGAATGCCGTTCCGGATCATTATCATAATAGTTTCAACTATTTATATATACCTTTAGCTGCAAGGTCGGTGAATAAAAAGAAACTTATGATATCAAAAAAAAAAAAAAATGAATTGGGCGTATATTTTTATAATACTAAAGAAAGAACATATAATACCAATGGAGATATGAGTTTGTAAATCTCGCCTTGGGTGATAATAAAAATTTGGATAATGGCTCATCACGATCGTGTAGTATACTAATTCATAATAATAATATTTTTAATAAATTAACATAATATTTTTTCATATAGTTATATATGAAAATGATTTAATATAAAGTTAAGCTTGTATATTATTTTCATTGTCTAATGTTGGTGGAGCTACGTTTTGTTTGTTAAATGGCTCATGACACCTATCGGGGCTATCGCAAAGTAGGGATACCAACATGACCGTGGCTAACTGGAGGGTACTTATTAGGAGATCTTGTTATTTTGATCATGTCCACAGTTGGTAATTGTAGTCGGGATTGTGGAGGCTGTTGCTAAGTGTAAGTGGACTAACACCTCGTCAGAAATTTCACATGATGTGTGTGTTTTCAAGTTTTCAGATGGTTTTGTAATATTGCATATCATGAGTCGAACCAATTACTTATAATTTGTTATTTATATTTTGAGGTGGCCGCTTTTGAGTATATTATTTGAGATTCAATAAACGGTAAATGGACAAGAAATGTGTTATTGTAAACTAATTGATTTATGTTTTTGAACATGGAAATATGATTCATGGGAATGTTTTGATCAGTGTCATCGACCTCGTTCTTATAATAATGATAACTGTTACTTTATTCGTGGTCGAAGTCAGACCCGGGTTCGACTTCTGATTGGAACGAGGATATATTCGTCTACCCATTATTGAATCTCACATGATTATTTTCAATTACAAACAATCTAACTCTCGGTGGGAAGAGGAGGGGAAGAATATTCAAGCTAGTTGATGGTGATCTCGAATAGTTCATGTACTTTCTGTACTGAATACTAAAACAAAAATACATGAAAAGTGAGTGTAAAAATGATGAAAATAATCATTTTTTTATCCATCTTGAACTGTTTTGGGGGGATGGATACAAGAATACCAGAGAAGTGAGAACTAAACGGAGTGTGAAAGAATACGACAGTTTCCTACAGTATTCCTGGAAATTGGAAAATAACTCTTTCGAATCTTTCAATATTTCTGAAATGGCCATTTTGATCTCAATTATATCCATCGATTAATTTTACAACGATTACCAATACTATCATAGCTGTTCTTTAAAACCTGGCAATATAAACGCACTATGAGGCTTCGCTAATTGATCCATTCGATGTGCCAAGTGACCAAAAAAAAATTAAATAAGAAAGCGAAGAGGAAACGAGAAAGACCTGAGACTGACTTAGTGTTTAGTGTTAGTGTTCCAATACTCATTCCATTTTAATTTTTTAATCATAAATTTGTCTCAAAAGTTCAAACACTTTTGAGTATAATGCAAACCGTTTTCTGGAATCAAATTCGATAAAATAGTTGAGAATGTTTCTTTTATAATCAGATCCTCATTTTATATACACGTTTTAATATTTTTCGATGTATTATCAATTGATAAAATTAATATATCAGTATTTAACTCACGAAAATGCATCTATTTGTGACACTCATTTATCAATTGTCAATTATTTCAAGATTCATATCCGGTACAATACCCAATGAAGTCATATGAGTGAGAATCGAACCCATATCCTGGTACTACGATAAACTCCACTCTAAAACACGAGTGATCACCACAGAAATAAACCCGATAGGACAATTAAAACAACATAAATAAACTGTCTTCACCGACTAACTCGAATGCAAGGAAAGCGCCCGAGGCAAAGAAGGCAAAGGCCCCGGCTATGCGCCGCACGGCGGTTATATCCAGGAAGTGGAGCCCATTAGATCATTCAGGTAGGTTAAAACGCATCAATTGCCACGCCTTCGGCGCCCACTAATTTGTCCAAAATCATCAGTCTCCATAATCATCGACCCTTCTTTTACAAATAACGCGATAGCCGACGAAAAGGGAAGAGAAATTGATGAAAAATACGGAATTATTGAGGGGGAAAAAAGGACTATAAAATCGCATGTTCTATTTTTGCAAGGGGTATTAAATACTATTAAAAAATTATTTTTCTTGGGATAAGAGAGATGAATCGTTACCGAGATGAACGGTTGGTGTGTAATTAGTTCGTGAGAATGAATGCGATTCAACTTTCCTGGCGCTCCAGTCTACAATAATTTTTCTTATATCTATGATCTTGAATTATTTTCAACATTTTCAATTGGAAATTTTCATTACTACCTTGTAATTGTGATTGTAGTTTATTCGTCCATTACATCACAGTACATAAAAATACATTTTTAAATGATATTGGACTCGTCAAGTATACATAAAACATGAATAGTGCTTCGATTGAAAGTTTTAGTGAAAAACTTTTTCACATTATAAAATGTATAGTCAAAAATTGATTTGATTGTATATCTTTTCGTCTCCAAAATATACTGAAAATGGCCGAAATGATTCCAGAATGCAGTAATGGTATAAAATATGATTGAATCAGTTTTATTTATGAGTTGACGTCAGGAATAAAACAATAGCCGAATGCTCAATACTCATGCCATCTGATTGGTTGTATATTTTGTAATTATTATTTTTGAAAGTGTTGATTTTTTTATTTTTAAAACTCTATACCTTCACATGTTCCTCATCAGAGCATTCGGTTATTACAAGTGAACTTCCTCGACAAAAATCAAGATTTCATTCCGATGGAAAAAAAAATAAATTTTAAAACCAAATTTGAATCATCGTATGGTTTCACAAATTAAAAAAAAAATGCATTATTCAAAAAACTATACAAATAATACTGTACAAATTCTACCACGAACATATATCATATGGCACATGAAGAGTAGTGGTTGACGCACTTACTTCATGTGACCCGGGAGGCAGTGGGCATATCGGGCCCGGTTCGATTCCCGCTACCGTCTATCTTGACATTTTTTTTTTCGTGGTTTCCCTCTGTAGTCTAGGCTAATACCGGGATGGTTCCCACAATATAGGCCACGACCGTTTCCTTCCCAATATCCTTCTCATTACCCATAAAAACCTTCATCTCATCATCCCATCATCTCATTAATAATTCATCCGACGCCAATAGATCGTAGTCAAGAGGGAAAAATCTTTATTGGTTCCTGCCTATATTATAAAACAGGATAGCAACTAATATAAAAAATACATATAATAATATGGGAAAATAGATTGAAAATAAGAAACAGTGCGTCGATAAAACGCAATGTATAAAAAAATATACTATGAATGTTTGAAACTATATTAGCAATATATATGAAAATATTAGCAATATATAGAATCTCCACCTATACGTATAGTCATCCCAGTAATAGAGTATGATCAGCTGGTCCGATATCAAACTGGAATAAATCTCCTTAGAGCGCATGCTCAGTTCTTGCCGGCAGTTTTACCCGTCTTACAGTCATGATGCAGCATGCTAATTGTCGCCGGATGATTATCAACGCTGAGCGTATATAATTACTCTCACCATCATACTATAATATACTATAACTTCCTCTACTATAACCTCTAAGTACAGTAGTAAACTTCAATTTATTTTTTATATTGGGTTTTAACGACGCACTGTAATGATGACTGAGATCTATTGGCGTCGGATGAATTATTAATGAGATGATGAGATGAAGGTTTCATAAGTAAAGGGGATGATAGTGGGAAGGAAGCGGTCGTGGCCTATATTGTGAGAACCATCCTGGCATCAGCCTAGACTACATACAGTGGGATACAACGAAAAATCCCTGTAAAGATGGACGGTGGCGGGGTTCTAACCGGGTCCGACATGCCCACTGCATGCCTCCCGAGTAACATGAAGCAAGTGCGTTAACCACTATGCTGCATGTGCCAGTGGTAAACTTCAAGTCTGTAGTGGCTATCCTATACTCACTAGACTGAAATGAAAAACGAACATACCAATACACCTGATGAATCAAAAACGTGTTGTATATCATGCAACATTTTGACAATCTTTAGAGAAACAGGAAGGAATTGACAACTCGAAATGGGCGCGGCTTCATCAGTAGGCCAATTGGATCTATATCATTTGTGTCATCTGAAGATACCCCGATTGGATATTTTAATTTCACTATATACAGTTCTAACAGCTCTGTTGACTGGACGGTATGATTTGTGACGTCATGGGGGCGGAGACTGCGAGTGTCAATTCTTTTCTTGTAAAGTGAAGCAATATAGTGGATATTTGACAATATAGAACTTCAGGCGTCCCTAGTATACATAAGGCAATGAGTTTCCGCCAGGGGGGTTTCACAGACTTGCATTTTCACAGACATATATATATATATATATATATATATATATATATATATATATATATATATATATATATATATATATATATATATATATATATATAAATATATATGTCTGTGAAAATGTTATATATATATATATATATATATATATATATATATATATATATATATATATATATATATATATATATATATATAACCGGTATATATATATATATTTATATTTATGTATCTTCATTAGATACTCAGTCATTCGAAAACAATGACTGCCATAATTGACACAGAATAATTGATCAATGTATAAAATAATAAAAAGGTTGGTGATAGATCAAGAACAAGTGAGTTATTCTGGAATATCAAACAAAAACCCGAAGCTATAAGCTGATAAAATGGGAAATATGTTATCAATTTCATCAAACCATGTAGAGGCGTGAATGAAAAAAAAAAAAAAATAATATATATATATATCATAGAAAATTGTCATTCCTAAACTTTGTGAACTGATTCATCTTTTCAATTACAATTCACCAAATAATCAAATCAGTACACTATATCAGATCGAGATCTGGTTAATTATTATTTGTACCAGATATGAAAGAGGAAATGCTTCTCAATTAGATTACATGCGAAACATAACGACATTCATTACCTGTTTTATATTTTATTCGATGAGTAAAATCAAACATGAGGTAATGAACAAGTTATCCGCAAGATCGTGTTGTTATAGCAACATCGAGAGTGTGTGTTTTATTATTGCATATTGATCTGAATAAGTCTCGCTCTCGTGTGAGTTATGACTCTGCTTTTATCGTTCTGGATTTAATTGCTTCATAAGGAGTCTCAACAGTCTGTTTGAGATGATTAGTTGACTGACATGGAGATTTTTCATTCGTTCATCAGTTATCTCAATTCTGGTTCTCCATATTTATTAAAAAAAATATTAATATATATATATATATATATATATATATATATATATATATATATATTTGTATGTATATATATATATATATATATATATATATATATATATATTTGTATGTATATATATATATATATATATATATATATATATATATATATATATATATATTTATATATATATATATACATATATTTACATATATATATATATATATATATATATATATATATATATATATATATATATATATATATATGTATATATATATATATATATATATATATATATATATATATATATATATATATATATTCATATATATATATATATATATATATATATATATATATATATATATATATATATATATATATTATATACTATGTGAATAAGGGTATTAGGGTACGGTATATATTGGGGAACTTTTGATATGGCGCTATTTTCAAATCTAAGGCAGTTCTGTAACAGATTCTAAAAATACATACAAACTGTTTTGAAATGATAACAATGAACTTGGATCAGATCTGTACTGTCTCTATAGATGGCCACATACTTCTTTGTCACAAGTTGAGTTGTGTTCAAGTTGACAATTCAAATGTATTATGATGATTTTGATTGATATATATGCGATCCACAAATTCGAAAGTGATTCCACCAAATAAATCTTAACACGAGTTGGAAAAAATTCTTCTTTTCGATTATTGTGGATTTAATTTTTCTCTCTTCAATTCAACAGTGACAAAACATTCGAATTTCAGATTGAAAGACAAGTTATTTTCGAGAAAATGATGATTCCCAATTTTCAAATCTAAAAGCTTTCAAAATGAAGAAATTCGGTGTTCGATTTTACCAAATTTTAATTCTAATGTCGACAAACTTTTATTATCACCACGGGTACAGACTGCCATTTCGTGTTCTTTCCTCGTCTGAGCTTTTGTTGAATTCAATCAATTCTGTTTGAATAATTGTTTGGATTCAAATAATTGATTCGACAAATTGATGGAATGAATTTCATTAATATCAAATACCTTCTGTCACGTTCTGAACTTTGAGATAATTTTTATGCGAACCATCATCACAACTTTCATTCAATTATTCATAAATTTCTGAGTTTTATGAAGTCTCTGAAACGTCCACCTCTACGCAATTACACTGACATCCAAACAATTAACCAAGCTGCTAATAGTAATACAATCTCCCACCTTACATCTTCCATCTCACCTGATTAAATTCATCTTACTCATCTCCTTCCATTCATCACATCAATAATATGTGACGACGTCCCATTCCATCGTACACAACAGTACCACATGTGCACAGTCCAACACAATGTTCTGACAAACCGTGAGAAACTCAAACTCTTTCTCATTCCTTTTTGTATACCTTATAGCCTTTTACGCCTATAATTATCCGTCAGAATTAAAGGTAATAGCGCACCTTCAGTTAAGAGAGTTACATTTCTTACAGACTCCCTTCTCCCCCCACCCCACCCCACCAATTACATCGTCACAACCTGACGTCACGTATCTATACGGCCAGCTCGGAGTATTTAAGCGTTAATTACAATGTGATCACAAAGTACAATACAACATGTACAATACGTACGAGAAAAGGTGTACTGAGGATTTGTGTCGTTTGTGATTAGGGATGGAGAGATTGGTCGAAGATATGTCGGTAGATGGGCATATAATTTGTCGAATGAACCCTGATGTTTTTTTTTTTTAATGAAGATTATGAAATGATAAATCATGGATAATTGTCTTTCTTTCAAATATATATATATATATATATATATATATATATATATATATATATATATATATATATATATATATATGTATATATATATATGTATATATATATATGTATATATATATATATATATATATATATATATATATATATATATATATATATATATATATATATATATATTTAAAAACAATCAACATTTTTTCTATAATTTTTTGAATTCACTGAATTCGTTTTTCGTTGAGGTACGAACTCAACAAACAGATATTTTAAATCACTGTGACATACTGTATAGGCTTCAAATTTCGATGTGTTTTCATTATTGGAATATATTGACAACAATATCCTCCAATTGATTTCATCAATCACTATACCGTCTAGTTGGTTTTCCACTTCTCTGTGTTGCTATGGTGAAGAAAAACGTTCATTGATCGATTTTTACGATTGCAAAATCGTATCAAATATATATCGTATATATATCTATCAAATTCACTTCTTAAAAAATCAGATTTAAAGAACCTAAATCGTACCATCATTATATATTTGAAAATGGATGAAGGCTGAGCCTAATAATCAATTACATTCCTTCTGTCACTAATCTATTTTTCATTTAATTGGAATAAATATTAAAACTCTAATGAATGTTACAAAAAAAAAAAAATTCAAGATTAAAGACAAAGTAAGTTATCTTTTTTGCACTTAACAAAACTAAAAAGAAAAAAAACGCTATTAAAAAAGGGCACTAACCTGACCGACTAACACGAAATTACCCACCAATTATATTCGATAATTTTCATTATGACGAAATATCAAACGAGCAAGATGTAAGATTTATTTGACGCTATTTGATTGGTCAAAGACGTAGTCGAGACTCTTTTGTTCCGTCTTTTTAGGGTTCAGTATAATTACTCCACGGTTCCGACTTTCTTATGATGTCTCCGATCGTCGGTTCCCCCTATGGTTTAGTATTACCGATCGGTGTGGTCGAGTCGTGACGAGAGAGGTTGTAATTGTGGTGAGGGGCTCCGACATTTGGGCACCGTCTCGAGGAAAAGCGCTTAGATACATAATTATTAGACGAGAGAGATGAGTTAAATGGTTCTATATTATTGTGAGAAGAAATCTTTTGTTGTGTATGAGAACGATTTATATAATTGTAGTCGAAAATGATTGTTTTATAGAAATAATTGTTTAATTGTGATTAATTGTGGAAATATTTGTTGAAATGTGTTGGCGACCGATTTGTTTTATATTTTTTCCATGCATATGTATATTATAATACAAAACGAAGCGTACAGTATCTATGGGTAAATGAAATGATTTCCGTATACAAATTACGGTAGAAGTAGTTGTTAGATCTCCCAAATGAGAAATATTACTTTTTCAGTGCAAGATGTGTACCATAATAGCAAATTAACAGCTTGAAATTGGGTATTAATAGAATTAGTTACTGTAAACGATCAATTTTTGAGAGCAAATTTTATTGACTCATTTCAAATTTGTCTTTCAGAAAAGTCGTTAACCGTGTCAGAAGAGAATTATATTAATAATATAAAAAAATTGCATATAACAAATGAATATTGGAATTTGAAATCGGGATTTAAATTATCATTTGAAACAGAACTGTGAAGGATGCGTGAGATATGATTTAATTATCAGATTGTATATCTGAACAAAAATTGAAAGAATACAAAAACGAACAAAAATCACCATAGTTACCTGTGTATAATAATTGTTACCGGTCACTCGAGTGAATTTAATTTTCTTCATTCAAATCGCTGTTATTATTAAATTTACCGCTGTAGATATCAACTTGACCTCTTAACATCCACATTGCAGCCAGCCATTGAATCTCTCTCTTCACAGTAGAAACAGAAAATAAATCAAAATGACGCTGCAAATTATCATAAATAACAAACATCTTTATGATAAGAATATTCAACTGTTCAGTCACTAATGACATTTCTCAGTTACAAATGTTTATTGTAGACATTTCCCCCCGCAGTTTCGGCTCCTGCTAAATCTAGCGCTATTCACCGATGCGGTATTTCGCAGAAGCTCATAATGGAAACGTTAATTGCTACATGTAGTCAAAGTACACCGAACATTTTTGCAAAAATTTCAATCATTTTCACGCTTCTATAACAAATAAAATATTCATGATAAAATGTATGGAAACTGTAAAAATGCGTTTCTTTTTGTAGTTTATAATGTATATTTCACAGAAAATAATGTTCTCCATCAAAAGATATGTTTTTAAAATGTTTTTCGTCAAGGTGGGCCCATGGCAAATTGTTCACAAATGAGATATGAAATTAGCAATTATTTTTTGATGAGTTTATTCACGAAGAGATGTTTTTTGAGGAAAAAAAAAACGAACGAGAAATTAATGCACTCGAATTGAATCTGAAAATAACTCATCGTTGACTGTGTATTTTTTTGTGAATATACAAGATTACCTTGCACGTATAATAATGCCTCGAGGGGGTAGGCACTCTTCAGAGATGCTGTTCAGAGGAAAACCTAATTCAAGGGAAACTGATCAAAGTTAGAAGACATATTCATGTGTGGTATATTTCAACTGGAATGATAAAAAATAATTCTCTCCACATATCGTCATGAAATTTTTTTTGTAGTTCTGTATATCAATTATCTCCAATTTATTTCTCAATATTTATTTAAAATTCAATTATTTGCTAGAGATATGTTCCGTATTCTATCTCATGAAGTTGTTATATTTGATTCCAATTGGTTATAATTAACATTTGTGATATTTTTTTTCATGGATATTCAAAATGGTTGAGCTTCTATACTCTCAAATTGGCACATGAAAATATTTTTTGACAAGCCTACCACATTCATAAATTAATATAATTTATGAAATTGTGCCCTTATGATGATGATCGAATCAGTCATGTTAGGTGATGATATTTTGGTTTCGTATGTTGGTAGATCACCGTCAACTTTGATGAGCAGATGCAGTCAACAGTGTGATAAGTAGTACCAACAAAACAACCAACCAACAAACCTACCAATCAGGAATTACTTGCCGACTCCCGTGGGTCACTCAGTCCAGGCACTATTTTAGAGACTAAAGTTACGTCGGGTGTGGGTTCGAATTCCACATGAGGCATGTGTTTTTGTACACATAATATATCTATCATCATCACAAATTTTCTGAATATCCTCTAGTCACTTAGCTGGAAAAAATAATCAGTGTTAGTAATAAACCAACCTACCAACCTAACAAGGGTGGAGGTGCCGGGTATGCTGCGCATGGCCATGGCCTCCAAAATTACAGCCTTCAATTGTGTATATTTATCCAGCTCAATGATACTACATGTCATAATAAGTCATGCTCTCAATATTAGAACAATTGGACCAAGTAATGTTGAGTAATATACACATAAAATGGATGTGAATTATTGGAAATTGAAAAATTAAAAAATTAAATAAAAGATTATTCTTGAATTGAGCTGGGAATAATTGTGAACATTATGATTATTACTTCAACTTTCAACACATTTCAGACATTTCTCCACCTCAAACTCTATTGTTTTCTATACTTCAATAATATGTTGATAATAATATCAGACTGATATAGATATATTTTAATCACATTTTATTCGGTGTTTAATTTGTTATTTGGCTCATAAACAATTAGGAAATACCTCGAAGAATATTCAATATTTCATTGAGAATAAGAACGTGAGCAGAAAACTTTCTTTCCATTAAGAAATATTATTCCTGATAATTATGTCTACAGAAATGTTCTCTGCTTATAACATACGATATTCTACTCGTTTCAACTTGAAGTGGTTGAAATCCCGATTATTCTTTCGAAGATAAACTGTCTAAATGATAACCAATATCAACTATTAATAATAAATAATTGAGTCGTCACTGATTTTTTTTTTATATTTTTACGTTCCTAATATAACGACAGGTAACAATCATAATCATTATAGAATTAAATAAAAATTTTGAAATTCTGTATAAACACAGAAAAAAAAAATCAAGAACAGAAAAAATCAAAAAATCAAGAACATCAGAAAAAATCAAGAACAGTCTTGTAGGTATCATTCAGACCCACATTTTCAAGCTTGTTGTGAGGAGATACTCAGTAAAATTCATAAAATAAAATTCAATATTGTAATATCAATTCGAACAACCCATAGAAAACCGGATAACTGTAAAATTAATATTGTTCAGTTGGTAAGAGATTCCATCTCAGAGGTGACACCCAAAAGCATTTATGACGTATACCAGTACTTATCTGTAATTACATTCAATAATTATAACCTTAATTACAAAACCCAAGGTCATTATACACGTACATTTCTTCACCACTTTTCAAACTCGATTCCCGAGAGTAATTTAATCGAAATTATATAATTAATTTCTTATTGGTGTTTCTTATAATTCGATGTGTAATTGTATACTTTTTTCAAGTCCCAAATGATTAAACACTAATCGTAATAAAATTTGGTCTAATTATATATAAAATGTTCCTGCTAGTCATGACTCTGAACGTCAATAATTATCTAATGCCTAATTACAATTTCATGTGACCATGAACCAAAATAATATACTTTGAATTCAGTTTTAATTGCTGTGACACGAAAAACAAATTTTATTATAATTACGATTGGAAGAAAGAGAGAGAGAGAGAGAGAGAGAGAGAGGGTGGGCGGGCGAGAGAGAGATAAAGAGAGAATAAGTAGAGGAATGAAGAGTGAGAGAGAGAGAGAAAGAAAATAATGATTGTAATAAATAAAACAAAAGATAATTTAATTGTAGTACTTGTAAGATAGCTTTGTTCGTATAATTGAAATCGATAATTATGTTTTTATACCAAGGTTATGAAAGGTTATTGGTAATAGGCGTGGGTACAACTAACAAAGTATAACTTATTTCAAAAGGCGAGAATAGATAGAGAGAAAAGTCAAGGTAAAAAAAATACTTTTCCAGCACTGAAATATAGAATAGGAACTTGATTTTGAGATTTGCAATAGTTCGTTCAAAAGTTGATCAAGAATGAACTTGTTATCTCTCTTGGTTAGCCGTCCTATTTAACTGACTCATCAGTTGATCAGCTAAATAGAGCCCTTAACGGCTCCATGTGAACCCACATTCAAGAGTGAATTAACGCAAATGGCTAGTTAATCTTTAACTCTTCAACAATGACTGAACTGGGGTATTTAATCACTCAATAGAATTGTATTAAATTTTTCAGAATTGTACCAACAACAATTTCAGAATCTATATTCTGAACTTGAATGATTTTCTGAATCATTCAACGATCAAATTGTGCTTTCAAAATTTTTATACCCCATATAACCTAGTTTTCACTGTGGTCGTTAAACATGAATATTTTAATTAAAGCTCACTGTTATCACCTTGTGAATATATGTATAAATAATTACAACAATTTCTTCTGTTTCGCCGCGGTTATTATTTCGATTACAGTCATAGGAATCAACACCAAATCAAGAATTTAATTATCTATGTTGTAGCTCAAGAGAAGAGAACGTAAAGTGGAGAGCATTTGTAGATTGGTAGATTTGCTACCATTCGTAAGCTTCGCAGAAAAATATGTTTTTTGGTTCGAATGAAATTCCCCTCATATATTTTAATAATTTGAGATTTTACTTTATATTTGATTTTGTATAATTTGGATTGAATATATGAACCTGATTATATTAGTATGAATCTTAGTCCGTTAGGTGAAAAAAAACAAGCTATTTTTATATCATCTCACAGGCAAAAGATAAGATTGTTACTTGCTATGTAGAACTTTTTTCTTCCACGAAAGAAGGTCGACAATGTCAATATCACAGTTATATTGATTGTTATATTTTCAGGTTGACGTGATTTTTTTGATGACGAGATTTACGATGAGAAATTTACAATTACATCTTTCAAAAGTGTGAATTATTCAAAACTCTAACGAAATTCACCAGAATTTCTCAAGTTTTCACAATTTTGTATCACTTAGTATCTATGTTCATACTTCTTTCTGGATATAAACATTCGTACATTTATATTGAATTTTCCGTCACACTACACTGATGACTAAAAATCTATCGGCGTCGGTGAATGATATATGAGATGAGAGGTTATTTTATTATGTGTTGTTGGATAATAGAAAGGAGTCGGTCGTGGCCTGTTGTTCAGGAACCATCCTAGTATTGACCTGAACGACACAGGAAAACTACGAAAAAACCCTGTCAGGATGGTCGACCATGGCGGTCATCGTACCCTTGCCTCCTGAATGACATTCAAGTGAAAAAAAAACGTTGCCTCAAAATGTCAGATAATTGTCCCAGCTATGCAGGCTCAATTTTTCATAACAATTCACCGAAATACATTAAAAAAAGAGTGAGTTTAAATTTGAATCGACATCGAAGAAATATCTCATCAAGAGTTTCTATAAGTTAATGATCTCATTCAATTTTAATTTCCCATATTAGAAGGTTTAATAATTCTCTTATTATCTGTAATTATATTTATATGACTGATGTGATCATTTTCCAATGATGTCAAATCATTTTATCCATTGTAAAGATTTGTAACTTATTCGTATTAATAATGTGAACTATGGTAAAACATGTGAACGTATTGTGTTTTTATGAATTATGAATTGTAATGTTAACTTGTCCAATACCATACTTGTATGTTCAATTTTTCTGGACCAATAAATATATTATTATTATATAATTAATATCATTAAGTATGCTAACCACTCGACTCGTCTCAGTCACATAACGTTTCCGCATCTATCGGCCGAAATAACCTCAGCGAATCGAATTGATTTGTGCGATAAAGATCTATTAATTCGATTGAATACGTCTGATGTTGTTTTTTCATCCACGCATGCGCCTGTGGACAGGTGTTAGGCCTACTCGTCATCCGGCTCCTCACAACAGTCTATAATATGTAATTAGTGTATAAATTGCATGTCTTTTCTCTCCCTTAATTTACCTGTATACGTTCTATGCGTCACTTCCACTGGCAACGTGCTAATAAATAGCTGTAACTGGAGTTTGCACTTTTATACGTGAAAAAAATACATCGATAAATCCGCTTACAAAGAAGAACGCAGGTGTACCAAACTACTTTGATACAATACATAATCGTTTTTGGTCAAGTATAAATAATTCAGAATAATAATTATTCTAATTGTTAGTTGTTAATATATAATTTTAATTTTAATTTACGAATTGAATTTTTTTACGATATAAATGTTGGTTTAGTTGATTATGAATCTGCAGTTTTCAATTTGGCGAATATACATTGTGTGCAATATATTTATTGTCGTGTTGTATAATGATAGACTCCAAGTTGGATCTATTGGCGACGACATATGTCACTATGATGACAATGTAACATATATAATTAAAAGACAGTTCATTTTTTGTTCATGGTAAATTAATGGAAGTGTTCACGCTGAAAATATCATTATATACATGACACGTGAACTTGATATTATGAATATATTTTTCAGAATATTTACACATTTTTCATTGGAAATGGATATTTCAGAAATAAAAGATACACGAATCCAAAAGTGGTCTTAAATGTATGCCAAAGAGAAATCATCATGTAAACAGCGATACTCTTATTCATTTCAATAGTTTTAGTAAAACTCTTAAAAATAAACACCAAAGAGGAGCTGTTTGAACACATGCAATTCAATAGGAATTGGTGATATTGAATATATCTACACTGATTCTGTATTCGAAATTTGATAACTCGAATAATTCGAAATGAAAATATATAGCCAATATTTGACTCATGCTCATAACCTGAAATGAAATCCGGCATGGATTGGACTCTCCATGAGGTATCAGTTTTTGTAAACACCATTCATCCACTCATCCGCTCATCCGCTCATCCGCTCATCCGCTCATCCGCTCATCCGCTCATCCGCTCATCCGCTCATCCGCTCATCCGCTTATCCGCTCATCCGCTCATCCCCTCATCATCTCAACCCCCAAATAACATATCTGTTAATGGGGTCGTCATACCGACCGTAATCACAATCTACAATTCCTGCTAGATAGTAACCCAGTAACAACTTCACAGGGTTCATGCACCCTTCAAACCTGACTTACACTTCGTGTTTTCTTCCTATAATATAGAGCACAATCACACCACTTACAGGTGGAACTGTAATTACTTGTTCTTATGAACATACACCCTTCCCCCGTCTCTCCCTCCCTCCCACCCCTCACAACTTGCGCTACCCAGTTCATAACCCGGCACTGGCATATGCCGCGTGGCTCCATAACCTAATAATATCATGGAAAAACCAGTTCATATTATATAGGCCCACATATATATATATATATATATATATATATATATATATATATATATATATATATATATATATATATATATATATATATATATATATATATATATATATATATATATATATATATATGTATATATATATATATATATATATATATATATGTATATATATATATATATATATATATATATATATATATATATTTATATATACTCATATATATTCAAAAATGATCAGATTGATTAATTACGAAGAAAGTATATATATATAAATATATATATATGTATATATATATATATATATATATATATATATATATATATATATATATATATATATATATATATACATATATATATATATATATATATATATATATATATATATATGTATATATATATATATATATATATATATATATATATATATATATATATATATATATACATATATATATATATATATATATATATATATAGGCCTTTTATATATATAACTGGGATATAATCTCAGTGTTGTTCTTTCCGCTCACATCCAGGGCACGTTTTTAATTTCGGTTTACCTCCCCTGCTTCTACCCTCCCCCTCCACCTACCGCATTTAGTTACCCCTCCCCCCCCCCCCTCACGTCGCGACGCTGCGAGACGCAAAGAAACAGCCTGTTTTGCTTCGATACAGATTTTTCACCCGTCTTAAACATAAGGTATATATAATGTATACTATAGTCAGTCACAACTTGAGGGTTACTTCTTACAAGGTGAACACTTGAAAAGCATACAGATATTGTAAATATATTTCAACCAATGAATTCGTTCATAACTATTAATTATTATTTATTTGATGTTATATATTATTTATGAAACCTTGAGTGAGACCTGATTCACACTGACATGTTTTCACGGTATTTCCGGCCCGGTAAGTAAAGTGAACCGGTCAGAAACTTTACGGAACGTTTCTGACTGGATCACGTGACTTGACACGAGACCGGCTCGCGGGACGGAAAAAACGTGTAACCGTGTCAGTTTGAATTTGTTAACACCCAACATCCACAAATGAGGAAATTAAGTATCGATGACTTTTTAACCAATTCAAACCGAACACTCGAAAAGTTGAACGAAAATGTTATTTTCCAGAAGGTAGTTTTTTCGCTTCACCAGATTGGATATTATTTCTGACGTTCATGGAGTATACAAATAGTTCTATGTAATTACGTAAATTACTTACATCATATCTAAACATTATTAAATATATGATTCATCAAAATGTCCTATAATGAATCATTCTGGTGATTTATTTCATGATGTGAGGCCAAAAATTGAACTGATACGTGTGGCCGCGTGGTTGATACACTGAACTGTCATTCAGGAGATCCAGGCTTGATTCTCGTGGTTACCCTCTGTCAGTCAGGTTAATATTGGGGTAGTTCCTCAACAAGGCCACGACCTACTCCTTCCCATTATCTAATAACACCTAATAAAATAACCCTCCAAGTCATCATCCCATATCACTCCACATATCATTCACTGACGTCAATAGATCGTAGTCATCAGTACAGTGCGTTGTTAAACCCAATATAAATAAAACCAAAAGTTGGAATAATTATACATAATTCCAAAAGTACGTATATTTCCTGATGACCAGATATTTCCAAAATGAGAATGATATCTCCCTTCAATTGGGATAAATCAAATATAATTTCTATCATATCTTATTCATTTTTGATAGTTTCTTCACCCTCCAATTTCTTGTAGTTTATTACTGGAATATCGTCAACTTGACCGTAAAAACTAATTCCGAAGATTGTAACAATGGCCTATTATAACAGTGTGTTGATATTCTTCCGCCTAAAACCTGCATATCATTTCCTCAGTTTTATAAGCATGTTGGGCGTGGAGGCAAATCGCTTTGTCACACGTCCTGTGACTACTCGAGACACCCGCACGCAACGCTGTGGGGATAGGCGAGACGGACGGTCGGCGCGTCAGCGCGATGAACCCTGATAATCAGAGGGATCAGGGCTCGAGGTGATCGTATAGAGTAGACAGTATGTATGATGTAGCTGGTTTTATTAGCAAGGAAAACGGAACCGAAGTTTTGATAATTTCACTTGGTCTGTATATATAGTTGTGAAAGGAATTATTGGATGAGTAAAGTGGAGAATCAATTTTACCGCACTTGAAAAAAATGATTTTTTTGGTTCTTGCTGCACAGGTCAAATGAGAGTTTAAATCTTGATGGAATCTTCATAATTGCCCACTAGTGATAGGCGTGGCTTATCGGCAGGCCACCTTGATCTATTCTTCATGTGGGCATTCAGAAATACTCTGATAGGCTATGTCAATTAACCCACATAACAAACAGCCCATTTGATTGGATGTTTTGTTTTGTGACGTTTGTGGGCGGGTCAATCACTAGTCATCAATTGAACTCGATACTGTATTGTTGTGGGGCGTGATACTTCTTTTGAGAAAAACTAATTTAAATTTTTGAAAATTCCCATTAAAACGACTTTGAGGAAATGTGGAAATATAATTCCGTCGAGTATGTTCAAGTTTGGATTCAAATTTCGAGTACAAGTACGATGAAGGTATAAATATCATTCCAGAATTTCAGATGAATCGGATCGGCTTTTTTGAAGAAACAAATCAAGTTTTTGTTTCACATCAATTAAAGCTATCAAAAACAGCAAAAGGTTAAACCAATCATTTCGTAAGCCGATTGAAATGTGCGATGAAAAGGACAGAAAGGCAGTAACATCAATACAAAATCATGGGGTATGTATAACCTTCCATTATATTTCTCTACCGAATCTTACAACGCATATGTTGTGATTTACTAGTTATTTCATTGAAAATTGAGAAAACCTCAGATCTCAAATCGACAAATTAATTCTCAGCAACACATCAGTTATTTGCTGATAAATTTGAAGAGTTTCACAAATATTATTCTCCAATTATTAATAACGAGATCCACATATCAAAGAATGAAATCATTTTATTCCATTCCTTTAATTCATTATTGCAAATGGATCGTTATTTTTCTGACACAGGTGAAAATACAGGAATCAGATAATGTACAATATATGATGAGGTACACAATATGTGGCACAATAAATGAGACATTTGAGTAGAGTTCAAAGAGATTGTTAAGATATTATCAGTGTGGCCGTGATATCATAATGTGTGAGCAAATATCTTAGTATCTCAGAAGGCTTAGCTTTGCGTCTTCTAACGAAGTTAGATATTAAGGTCTTTGGTGACAGTTTAAATTCATACTATTTGAAAATTCCAGATTTTTTACCAAATATCTAAATTTCACCAATTAAAAATTGCTGCATCTTTCCAATGATTTGACATCTGAGATAGGGTACCTGTATGGCCTAGAATATGGATGAGTAAACCTTATATAAATGTATCAGTTCGATTTGTTTTGATTCATGAAAACCCATATTTGAATTTCCTTTCTATCTTTTAACTCCATTATTTTTCTCCATTTTTCATTTCACTTTTCACTCATACTAATACCAGACCAATATCATACCAATATGTTATAATTTGTAATAATTGAACAATGTGGTTTAGGTCCGGTTTTACGAAACTGGATTAAGCAATAGTTAGTGGATTAACTTGTTATCACCATTGTTTACATATGTTATTTTCGTACCTTTAATTAATAGTTGGTGGATTAGCACCCTAACTAAGATTGGTAAAACCGGGCCTTGATCTAATATAAATTGACTTGATATTGTTGCAATCGATTACATCAGATTTGAAACCATCTTCATTTATTTGTATTAGGTTCAGCAACGCACTGTACTGTTGTCCAAGATATATTGGCGTCAGTGAATGATTAATGAGATAGTGAGAACATGAGGAAAAAATCTCATTTAATAATATATTTTTGGGTAGTGGAAAGGTGTCGGCCAGGGACTGTTTTCAAGTGACCATCCCAGTTGTATTCAACCTAAACGACCCAACCTAATCACGACGCAGTGAAACCATGAAATATCTCCGTCAGGATGGTGGATCATGACGGGAATCGAACCCCAGTCTCCTGAATGACGCTCTGTCACTATAGCTGCTAGTCCATCAGTTTCAGTACAACAATGTGATAAAAATTGTTTCAAATAGGCTACTTTCAGGAGATGACATATACATTTTTCTAACAAGTGGAGAAACTTCTCGATCAAATTGTCTCAAATTGATTCTACTCTAGTATTATTTTGCTTCCACTTCTCCAGTTGCTTTGTTGAACTGTCAAGTAATATCTCCCTATGATAAGGATAATTTTTTTCTTAACGACTCCACCAACAGCTAGGTTATATGGGAGTACGAATAGCAAATGATTATGAAACCATGAAGTGATAATAAGTCAAAGGACGTTTACAAAAACCCATGCTTTATACGAGACTCGAACCCACGCCCAACGGTGAAATAAGTCACTAAAGTGGAGCCTTAGCTGACTGAACAACCGAGGAAGGCTATATCTCCCTATAATATGAAGAACAAAGCTCATACATATCACGTTGACCGCAACCAGAATATAGTTTTTGTTATTTCATTTCCTTGGGTGAAATAAAAATCTTGTAGACCATTAACACGTACCAAGTTTAATTAGGTTCCAGCCAACAAATTACTTCCTAAAAAAAAATCAATTGACTTCTCCGCTGGCTCAGCCGGCCATAGCAGCCACACGGCCATCTCTAGACAAACAAAACCTACAGGCTGGTTAACCTAACAGCAAGACAATTACTGATAATTACCCTCACTTCCGGTACAGTTCCAAAACTACACCGTAATTATATTTCAGAGCTCAACTTCCAATTATTTCACTTCACCATTTATTATTTCAATCTCGTCTCTTGGGTAGAGATAATGGCCGTGAATTTCAGTGCGCGTAAAATTGTAACAAAAAATGTAGATTTTGAAAGAAAATAGACATCCCTTCTGTAGTTTTTTCGTACATTTTTCTTACCCTTTGAGCGTATTGTTTGAAATGGTGAGAGCTATAATGGTTAGATTGTTTAACGCTTCTGTGAGCAATGCTTTATTGTTGAGAGAATGATGGAGGGAAACACATAAAAGAGATGATTAAAAAATTGGGACGCTTTTTTTTCATCGGCAGATGCAAGTTATTAACGAACAGAGTATAAGATTTTGTAAAGATGTAAGCCTTTAATAAACCAAAGTAATTTAAGTTATAGTAAAAAAATCTCTAAAACTAATGGTTGACCTGTTAAGTTTATTTCACATAACTTTTAACATATTCCCCATAATGCCTTTTGAGTTATATGTGTTTATTACATAAAAGTTACGACCGTAGAAAGTCAAGCGTTTTGACAGATCGACACACCTACTTGTAACTGCTAATGGCTTTAGGAGACGGTCGGTCGGTACCGAAACAAACTAAAACTCCGAAGCAACATGGTTAATAAAATCTGAAATTAACACGATTCTTTTGAAATATTCTAATTAAATCCAACGTTTATTTCCCCGAAAAAACAATAAACACCATTCTTTATCAGTCTCGTTGTGTTTGAACGAATTATTTCGAACCTCACAATGGATTTACTTTCGAAGTTTTAATCTCTACCAATATGAAAAACTCAATGCACAAAAGCTGTGATACGATATTTTATGTTCATTTTAATTTTAGTTTTCAGATTTTAATATCCTTGTTATTCTGAAGTTTTGTCCATTACTGAAACCAAACTTGACTTCAAACAAAAAAATCATTTCGTGAAAAAGGTCGTCCATTACCATAACAAACACTAATATCATTGTTATTTTTGAATAGCTGTGATATTTGTGATTTCATAGTACTTGATTTACAATCAGAAAAGCAACTCCTTCTTTCAAATGCCTCAAATCCTTCACGTTACAGTATGATACTGCACTAGGAAAACGCGTTATGGGTTGCCGCGTTGATGGATGAGCTAGAACATATTATCTTTGGATTGGTTATATATATATATTCACTTTGAGATCCAAACAATTGAGTCACTGTCATACTATTTCATAATTAATTTCTATGATAGTGAAGAAGGCATTGTTTTAATCGTTTTCAATTAATTGATGACACCAGTTGCTTTGATTTAATTGTTTTTTTAATAATTTTGAGTGATGGAAAAGTAATAGATTACATATTTTTTACATAGAAACGACTAATCTTATTCGACTGAAAGCTCGGAATAATGTGTTTAATCATCATATTAAAATTCCCTGAGAATTTGAATTCTCTCTAAAGAAATATTTTTGGCGAATTTTTTCGTTCGGGTTATTCTAATGGGATTTTTGAAAACTTTGAAATGAGTTTACTCAGAAGTAGTTCAACCGATTGTACCTCAAAACTATGCAGTATCGAATAAGATAAGGACACTTGTGTATGCCAAGTTCAAACTGATTTTGAATTTTCGTTTGACATGTGGACGTGCGAACCAAAAAAAAAACACTTTTTTCGAGTATGGTGAATTTGAGTCTTCGCTTCGCTCATCCAATAATTACACATTTTTTCACAAATATTCAGTTGGTGGACGACCTTCTTCTTTATGGATACAAGTATATCGTTTTCTCTTTCTCTCTCACACACACACACACACACACACACACACACATGTATAAAACAGCGAGTCGCCTACATTATTTATTATACGAACTTTCGTTTCTTTTTCGGAAGGTTTTCGTAATACGTCGACAGTATACGAAGAATGTTTAATTTGGCACGGTTGGCCCCCCTGCTTTTCCTTCCTTCACCCCTACACGTCTTTCACCCCTCCCCCCCACCCCCTTTCCACCCCTATTGTTTCACGAGATACGTCACTGAACGAGCAAGATGAATACTATCCTCTTTCCTTATCAGACTAAAGGAAAACACGGCTTACAAGACAGTATACGATACATTTGAAATTCAGTAATAGGCTACAGATAGTGTTGAGAAATATAAACTGAGACGCGTGGACCAGTGGCTACCACGCTGAACCGTTATTCAGTAATCGGGGTTCGATTCCTTACAGATTTTCTGGTAAATATAGGTCAGTTGGGTCAGGTTTTTTCATACTTATATTCCCAAAAGTGAAATACCAACGCGATAAACACAAATATCCTCGTTATATATGAGGGGTACTGTATTTTTTCAGGACGAGATTCATGATTAGGAATGGAACTGCATCTTTCAGAAGCGTAAAAAGCTGAGATTTAATCAGTAAGTCACAAAGCCACGATTTGCTGAGTCACTAAAAATATGTTATCGCTGTGTCATTAAGACTTGACACTTAGTTCGAGATCAGATTTGAGAACAACTAACTCACTCAACATAACCTCATTTCGAAAAGCTGATACGAGATAGATGAAGATGTGAAACATTGGGTGCTGAGACAATTTTGAATTGGTAGAACACACTGATGAGATTCGAAGCCCGGTCACCTGAACGTCGACTAAGAGATCTTGCGAGTAGATCTACTGAAATATGAGTTTTTTGGTGATAACTTCTCAACGGCTTGGATATTAAAATTCCAATATGGTAGACACACATACATTTTCATCATCTTCAACATGGTTCCTGTTAATCCATCATCCCTGTTCGATGATTAATGTTTGATTAAATGTTGTTAATGGAGAGAAGTGATCACATCCCAAGAGACTTGGTTCAAAGTGGAAGATATCAACATTCGTGTGTTTTGTTTACTCTTAATACCAATGCTGGTAATGTCCGGATATATCACAGAAACAGTTTATACTTATAATGCGTTCCGGACTTATGGAAATTGGAGGACCTTTATCCACGGTGAAAAATTATGGTCACAAACAGCGCAGTCCTGGTGTTGAAGTGCATCGGTTTTGAATGATTAAAATGAGGTGGTAAGATCGCCCTTGTGGTGCCTCGTCCAAACGATCCTACCTCTCTATCATAGCCTTAATTGGGGAACAATGATTTTCTAACAAGTCTCGATGTTATTAAAAAACAAAAAAGTTCATTTCATGTCGAATAATATTGTCAATATGTATACAGCTGAAAATTTGTTTTAGTATAGGCCCTATACTTCTGATAATTGAGCGATAGTTCTTAGTTCTTACAGTTTTTAGTTGAATAGTTCTTATTGTAACTATCTTAAAGGTATTAAAAATATTTTTTCCCTCTCGTATTAGAATTCCGAATTCTCATATCGTTCAAAAGCTATCACTAAAACACTGATACCTAGTTAATCGCTCCCATGCACTCTTAAGTGCCGTCAGAGTGGAATGGAAAGACGGGAGATTTCGCTGACAATCATCAAGTAATAAGCTGCGAGAAAATCGTCATACGACGCGTGCACTTGACTTGCTACTGCCAGTTCGAAACAGCCGACCGTCTTATTTGGATAGTGCTACGGGCTGGTGTTCCGAGCCAGCTGGGGAGGAGATGCTAATATTTGGATAAGACGGAATATCTACTGGCATCCGATTTCTTGGGTCTAACCCTGCGAGGCCAGGGCTAGGAAAACGTCGTAAGTGAAGTTATTCAAGAACGCGCATTACATATTTTCATCTCATATTTTCCAGTTACCAAAATCAGGAGATTCTTTTCTTTTCATATTTATTCAATTAAATTGGGTTTTAACGATTCACTGTACTGATGACTACGATCTATTGGCGTCGTTGAATGATATGCACGAGATGAGAGGTTAATTTATCGGATGTTTTTGGATAATGCGAAGTAGTTGGTCGTGGCCTATTGTTAAGGAACTGTTGGAAGAAATGTTGTTTTAATAAACTGTTAAGGAACTGTTGAGGAACTGTTGTTATTGACCTGAACGACAGAGGGAAGCCACGAAAAAACCCTCTCAAGATAGTCAACCATGACGGGAATCGAACTTCTGTCTCCTGGATGACGGTTCAGTGTGTTAACCACTCGGCCATTCGTTTCATTTTTTTTGTTTTTTTTTTTCCATTCCCAATGAAAACTTATTGCTCAAGAATGTATTGAAACTATAATGCCACCGATACCGTATAGCCACTTTTATACACATCTAAAGTTCATAAGGGAAATTTCTAAATCGTGACTGGCAATCGGGACCTTCGGCTCTGAACTGACCGCAAGAAACCACAAATACCGTCCACGTTATTAGAATGGGAATCGGTAAACCTTCCTATATAATGATTATCCAGAACAAAACGTACTCATAGCACACAGATCACAACTCAAGACGAATGACGATTACCCATGTTTGATACGAACAGCATTACCACTGACATTGACAGCTAATACCCACATGGTGCTTTTGCTATATTTGTTGGCATTTGAATAACTTCCAAAATGTCTATAAATTCCAGAACCAACTGCACAAAACAGTTGTCACAAAGCCACCCCCTTAGCTTAATTAACTATCGCACTGCGATAGAAACTGAAGTAAAGTCACGAGTTGGTTGGAGTCCCGTATAATGCATGGGCTTTCTTGAACTACCTTTGACCTATCACTTCATTGTTTCATCATCATCTGCTCATTCGTACCCCCATAGAACCTCTCTGTTGGTGGGGTCGTCAAGCAGCATTCAAACAAATGAAATAAGCTGTCACAACACAACCAGCCAAAGTTGAACGTACATTAAATGCACGTCGTTCACAAGAGAGTTTTACATGAGTGAAGAATGCAAATTCCTAACGAGCGGTTTAGTATCAATCTACACGACCAATCAAAATCTAGCGAAAAACACCAGAATCAGTGGAAAAAAATTAATTACGATACATTATATGATAATTTCACCAACTTTTCTTTTCTTTTACCTACCCCTGCTCTGCATTATCTTCGTTTCGAGAGAAAGCAAACTAAAAAAAACCCACCCTTTGCAAAGGCTATCCTATTTCAGGAGCTTCTGTTTAGTATTCAATATTGGCATTCCGTCTCCCTCCACCCCTTTCCTCTTTCCTTCCACCCGACCCACCCCCTTCCTTCGTATTCTTCTGTAGATTCCGTCTGATCAGCATCTCATTCACAGACCACACCCTCTAACCCCCCCTCCCCCCCTCCTCCCCCTTCCACCCACCCACCCACCCCCCGTCAATGAGAAGACCAATTGATGAATATAGGCAAAGAGGGATCGAAACACATCAACTCTGAAGTAGAGTTATATAAATTATCGAAGAATGAATAAACGATTCGTTTAGATGAGATGAAATGGGTTTGGGAGAAAAATTAGGAATTTAAATGAAAGATATTTGTTATTTTTGGTTCTTTGTTTTAAGATGTGGTCCGGCCAAAACTATTGGATCGACTAGAATAAATATAATGGGAGGATTTGGTTAGATGTGTTCGTTTCTTCATGTCTTTGTGTCTGACCCACGAAAGAAGCATAGATATCAAGCAATTTTTCAATAATTTCTTCAATATATTCTATTATATATATATATATATATATATATATATATATATATATATATATATATATATATATATATATATATATATAATATTTGGGGTGATAAAATCGCCCTTGTGGTGCCCCGTCCAAACGATCCCATCTTTCATTCGTAGCCTTAATTGGGGAACAATGATTTTGTATCAAGTTTCGATGTTATATTAAAAAATATATATTTATATATATATATATATATATATATATATATATATATATATATATATATATTTATATATATATATATATATATATATATATATATATATATATATATATATATATATATATATATTCCATTCACAATGATGTTTAAGCACCTCACCAACAGCTAGGTCATTTGAGAGTGCGAATGAGCAGGTGATGATGAAACCATGAAATGATATCAAGTTGAAGAATGTTTATGCAAAATTATGTATTTTGCGGGACTCGAACTCACGCCCAACGCGAATCAAGTTTCTGAAGCGGTGCCTTCGAAGGCTAAACTACGAAGGGCACTTTCTCTCATTTGCTCACTTCTTGATCTGATTTCAACCCCAATAGAACAAAATATGTGTAACATACTACCAAAACTAGAGACCAAAATCATAGATATATAAATATTTGAAACAGTTCAAACTTTTTTATACTTCGTCAAGAATATAAAATGAAATTGAAATGTTCTCAAATATTTCGGTTGAATCACTATGATAGATTGAAATACTTCGAAAATTGAAAAAAATCCGATAATTAAATAATTATTCAATTATGAATGATAATGATAATCATGATGAATAATTTTAATCATAAAATCATATAATTATAATCAATTTTAATTATGGAAGAATAATAATTTATTGGAATGAATTGAGTTGTACAATAAGTTTGTACATTTTATTAAACATTCACTCGCCTCACAAAGACAACAAATTCATATATTTCAATCCTTAAAAGTGTTCGAATCACTTGAATGTTAAAATGTGTAGAGTAATTTTTGTTAGTTGATTTATGCTGTTCATTCTTATTGTTTTCATTTAACATCTGAACTTGATACAGAATCATTGTTCTCCAATTATAGGGCTGTGAATTAACAGGAATCGTTTGGACGGGGCACCACAAGGACAATCGTGAATGGCCCAGCTAGATTAATTCGGTTGAAAAAAAAACAATTGCTTTTGTTGTTTATGAAATATTCAATCAATAATATCCATCAAAAATAGTACCTGATATGTTTTCAACATTCAACCAATTTGAATGAAAGTTCATTGAATGTTAATAACCAATCAATGGGACCTATGTTACAACAGGATCTCAAAGTGAAAAACTCAAAAACTTGGTAAAAAATCAAACTATCAACTATCGATCAATTTAACATAGAATCAGAATTATTTCCGATTTCTCGTCCATGATATGTATATGTGTATAATAAGTATATGATATGTATAATAAGTATCTTAGCACATAATAATCGTAGACATTATTGTTGAAAGTGAGTATCGGCACCTCCACCTGTGATGAGAGCCTCAGAAACCCGGCACTTCCACCTAGCTATAATAACCATTACGTAATAATAGAATGAATAGTAGGCCTACATATTATCAGACAGTCATTTAGAAAAATATGTGAGGTGGGCAGGAAAACTGATTTGTACTTCTATTAGTATTTATAATCTGAAAAGGGTTTGTTA
Organism: Brachyptera risi; assembly: GCA_964007535.1. Classification (NCBI taxonomy): domain Eukaryota; kingdom Metazoa; phylum Arthropoda; class Insecta; order Plecoptera; family Taeniopterygidae; genus Brachyptera; species Brachyptera risi. The sequence goes on along the minus strand of OZ023333.1, from coordinate 36,053,082 downwards.
CAATAATACAAATGTGTAAGCCAGATCAAGAGAGAAAAATCACATTACAAAGTGAACTCATCTAAGATGAAAATAAATATCAAAATGAATTCATACAACCATTACAGTTTTTTTTTTCCATTTTATGAGAGATAATAAAACATTTTGAATGAAGAGAGATTCAATCTAATAAGGCAGTCAGACTTGAGTCAATGGAATGCAAAGAAAACATGTCATCAGGATGAAAATTCCTTCAAGCAATATTGTGTATGTTTACTGGGTATTTTAGATTCTATTGATTCTCAAAGGTGTTACAAAAGCACTGGCAGCCGAAGCGATCAACCATCGCATTATGGAAACCTAATTTGAAATGTTAGTTTAGTTGATAACTCGAAGATTGGTTATTGGTTGTTTGCTAAGGGGTTACCATGGTCACCGATAACTTATGATCGAACAAACTTTATATTTCACTGTCACCTAAGTATTTGTGTATTTGTGACGTTGCAATAAGGGTTATTGCTATTCATAATAAGATTTGATTGCAACAATAGTACCCTCCCACTATATTCATTCATTATTTCTCTATTGAGATTATTACATTCTATTTGTTTATGATACAGTTAGAAACATCAGGATGCATATGAAATATATGAAAAGTCAACTTATTATTACATATGTAGACATTCACAAACACAAATGTAGAAGTACGTTACAGCCCATTGATGTTATTTTATACATATGAAAAACCTATTGCTAGTCAAAATATTGATAAAAATGCTACTAAAAATGTTAATAGAAATCAAATGAAGTTGACATCATCTTGCCACCCCCTTTTACGTCATTGTCGTAGTTAAATAATCCCAGATCATTGGAGTCAGCTGATGTCTGTGACGTCCGAGTGTTCGACATTAAAAGTTGCAGATACGCTGTTAGTGGTAGACAACAGAACTTGAGATAAGTTACAAATTGATGCGCACGCATATCTCAACAACGAAATTCATTAAAACTGTAACATTGTTGACAGTTTATTTGTTAATTTTCGTCGGTATTATTGGCATTAAGACGCACATCCTGCTGGTACTTATTGCAAGATGTCTAGATACAACATACTTTATCATAATACAAAGAAGGTTTACCGATTTGCGTCTTTGAAGTGAAATATTTTCTCAGTTCAGAATCTGAGACCAGGGTCCTGTTTGCTTGTAGCGCAACTATCGCTTTTATATCGAACTATATACAACAACAATGCTCAACAATGCTATACACGACTCAGTAGAATCATAATGTTAGCAGTTGCATTCAAATTATAGATTTAGATAGTTCAACAATGCAACCGGTACCGTAGCCATCTCTTATCAACATCTAGTTCACAAGGGAATCCGCTGAATCGCGACAGGCAATCGGGACCTTTGGCTCTGAATTGATCGCAAGAAACCACAAATACCTAGCTTCCATGTTATTAGTATGGGAGTTGATATTAAAATATATTATACAAATATATAAAAATGAATATAGATAATAATTTAAATAAATAATATAAATATATATTATATTAGAATAAATTATGTTACATACTGCTTCTTGTGTCAAACACTACGAGATAGCTGTGGGAAATCTCATGTCATTGTTGCAACAATGATGATACATGAAGCTTTTGCGACACAATCGATTCCACATCGGATAGATAATTAATTATCACGAATATTTATAAAAATCAATTGGAATCTTGTTGACACTAGCGATTCCAAAAAAAGTTGAAGAAAATGTCCGTGATAAAATTAGGATTCTACCATTCACATTGATCAATCATTTTGTTTGAATTGAATAAAGGATTGAATAAAGGATCGAACCAAAATGTTAACTCGTGAAAAAAATCAAGAACTCCATTTGATAACCTCACAGAGCCTTTGAGGTATATTGATCATTCACTTTCTGCTAACAAAAAATATATGAAAACGTTCTGGATACAAATAAAATGTCTATTCAATTCGAGAAACATATATATATATATATATATATATATATATATATATATATATATATATATATATATATATATATATATATATATATATATATATATATATATATATATATATATATATATATATATATATGTATAGAAGATATTGGAAAACTGATTCTCTAACTGTCTTTTTGTAAATTATATAATTATTTTACAACGATGAATATAATAACTACCGGGAAATATCATAATAATTTCGTTTAAAATAAACTTGAATAGTGAGTACAACCATTCAGTTGCGTAATCAGTCAAGCTTATATCACTTCGACTTCCAAAATCACAGAAACGGGAAAAGTCATGAAGCGAAGAAAATATTATAAAAGTTAAAAAGAAGAGAAAAAAAAAACATAACGTTTGGCTATTTCTTTTTTCCACTCGGCCTAGCTTCGTGTGTGTATGTGTGTGTGTGCACCCCCTCATAAGGGATGCTGAAGAAGTGGGTGGGTTAGAGATGAGGGGTGGTGAGGGGGTAGGGGGAAGGGGGGGGGACTGCCCCGGAGTCCGAAGATATTAAAAAGTTTCAGTAAGCTTGTATGGGCCCATATGGAAGTTAACTATGATGGAAGATGAAGGGAGTGAGAGAGTGAGAGAGAGAGAGACAGAGATGCAAGCGAGACGTGGATTGGTAGCTTGGTTTTCATCTTCATATTATTATATTTTACATGTAGAGAGAGAGAGAGAGAGAGAGAGAAAGAGAAAGAAAGAGTATGAAATAAGGTTTCGTGCCTGCTTTCCTTTTTGCTCCGTTTTTTCAGGAGTGTGTAAGTTATACATGAATTGGCGATTCTAGAATACATGTCAAGAGATGGAATATAACTAGCTGTATACTGATGTGAATATATTCATAGCCTGGAATATATTGTTGGAAATAATGATGTAGAAATAATGAGGCATTTCATATAAGGAGTTTTTCTCTCAAAAAGGAATGAAAAACTATCCATTTAGATATGTTAATTATTACTCACATTGATGATAATATAGAACCATTGGATTTCAATTACTGTCGTTTCATTTTAATTGAGAATTCAATTCGGTTGAAAACATTCCGTCTAATAGACGAAAAATGATATTACAACTTGTATAAATAATTGAGAGTAAACTTGACTTCGAAAGTTAGGTTCTCAATGATATTGTCCTCACCCGTTCACAACACCGGAATAGCAGCAAGAAATTAGCCGTAAGAGCAATGTTTGTAAACTCAAAACATTGCTCCTGATTTTACATCAAGCTGTAAGCTACAGCCAATCAGATTACAGATCATTATTTTGTTTTTCATATTGGGTTTTAACGACGCACTATACTGATGGCTACGATCTATTGGCGTCGGTGGATGATGAATGAGATGATGGGATGATGAGATGAAAGGTTTTTTATTAGGTGTTTTGGATGGTGGGACGGAGTCGGTCGTGGCCTGTTGCTAAGGAACCATCCCAGTATCAACCCGAACGACATAGGAAAACCACGAAAAACCCCTGTCAGGATGGTCGACCATGGCGGGAATCGAACCCCGGTCTCCCGAATGACGGTTCAGTGCGTTAACACTTGGCAGATTACAGATTCACAACAACTTGAAAATTCAGCGATTACTTGGATAAATCAGCTGCTAGAAACAAGCAATTTTATTGAATTTTTTCAACTGCTAAATTGTTGTTTTAATAGCAGCTATGAGCAATTGACCATTGTAGATGGGCGTGACTTATACGAAGCAGGGGAAATTTTAGATACCTTGATTGGTTATTTCCCTATTTCCCCTGCGGCTGCTTCACTGTCCACTTGAATGGTTTTTATAGTTTGTGACATCACGAGAGCGGACGATCTACAATCGCTAATTACTCCCTCTTTGAAATAATAATGACAATTTCTGCTTCGATTATTGTTCGTATAACGACCCCACCAACAGTTGAATCATTTGGGGTACGAGTGAGTGGTTGATGAATGAAACAATAAGTAATGATAAGTAAAATAAAGTGTACCCATGCTGTATGCGGGAATCAAACTCAAACCCAACGGTGACTGATTTTCTGCTTTGAATAAGTATTAATATCATGAGTGATTTACCCAATTCTCATTTGAATATTCAATTAATATAATGTGTTACATTGATTCTTGCCACTTGTATGGTCTCGAAGTATAGCGGTCTCAACCCAAACAGTCACGGCTCATTTGGTTTCCAGATAAAATGGCTACTTTCTTCACAAAACCAACAAACAAACAAAGGAACGCATTAGCATGATGAAAAGTCAACCGATTATTACTCGTAATATTATTGATACATTCTGACCAATCAAAACAAACGTAAACATGATTGCCATTGGATGAGAATCAGATGTTCTGATTGGTTGATACGATGTTGAAAACAAACATTTACACACACATTAAGCTACGAACAATGTCGTAACTTAGCAACAACAAAACAAAATATTCATACCATGATGATATAATGAATTGATACAATTTATAGGATGGATTTATGTCTATCTCTTTCTATCAATAATACTATCTGTTGTTCTATTGCAAAATGAAATTGAATATTTGAAACATAATTTTCCATTTGAAATACGATGCATCAAGTAGGCTTATATATTCCATCGGTTTGAAAAGACGTGCACAGATAATTTAGTTTTTGAAAAAAAAATCCCTGTACACTATTCCACATTTCCTTTCTGTTGATGATCTGGCGGGATTTGAACAATATTTGGTTTTCCACAAACTGAGCCCATATTCGAGCCCACGGCCCTAAACACACGTTACTCATGTCTCTCGCAATTATTGCTGAACATCGGCTTCGATAGATAGAATACATTTTGTTGCCGCGGTGGCTCTGCGGTAGTGCCTTCAATTTCGAACCCAAGCGTTGCGAGTTCGAATCTCGTTGTTGTCAATTTGTTGAGTCTCATGAAATAATGTTTTTGATAATCGTCCAATATCCAGTTTCGTTCACTCATTCACTATATATTGAAATGTAGGTAGTAGTCTAATTGCCGTAAGAGTTACTGTTTCGGGGAATTGATTATGAGAAGCTATGGTGAGGGTTATTTGGGTTAGGTTTCAGTCTTTTTGAATGTCTTCTCGTATTTTGCTCAAGTTCAGTTGAAGAAGGTTTGTACAGCATTTTCGTCAGTTGAAAAGTTTAATTTATTAATTTATATTTGAACCTATGTTCATTAATTATTTTTAGTTCAAGTGCATCATTATCATCGTTGTTAACCATCAATAGATTCTTTTGATATCATATAATGTTGTGAACCACATTTATAAGTTAGTAAGTTGATAGTTTTTTTTTTTTTTTTTTTAATAACATCGAAACTTGATACAAAATCATTGTTCCCCAATTAAGGCTATGGATGAAAGATGAGATCGTTTGGACGAGGCACCACAAGGGCGATCTTACCACCCCAAAATAATTGTAATTATTTTCTAATAACTTGATAATTTTAATAATTTGATAATTGTTAACTGCTAACCATGCCGATTTGCTCGGGAGAGTGTTGAAGGAATAATTGAACAATTAGATAAATGAATATACTGATTTCTGCAATCATTGGGGCAAGCTCGGTTATTGCGTAGGGGGAAGGGGGGTATACTGGATCGCAGAGTCGCTCCCTGAGAGTCAATGACGAGTACGTAGAGTCAAGTCTTCACAATAACAGGAAGTATGATCAAGATGTTGCTGGATGATTCGGCTCAATGGTGGTGTTGAGGACAGCTGTCATCGTCGATGTTGTTGTTATTGTTGTTGTTGGGTGTTATCAATAATGATTTGATGAATAATTAATGTTGATAATATTGATTCATCATAATCATAATATTTACCCCTATTTTCTTATTGGTTGAGCAATGCGAAGACCTAATTCCACCGTTCTTGTTGAAACGTGTTTTTTCATTATACGAATTCATTCAAGTATTCACTGATCTATATCGGAGGTCGAATCCAATATTGTTTTGATTATATTAATATAAAATCGAAATTCGATTATGTTATGTAATCGAATATTTTCACTCCCCAATACAAATGTTTGGACTGTTCCAACGGTCCCGATATCGTTAGTTGGAAGAGTTATTTGAAATCAACCATTTATTTTGGTTTAGTGAACGATTTTTACATTTCAAACTCAGTTTTTATTGAGAGACGCTGAACAATTAAGTATCAAGTTTCGATGTTTATGAAGAAAAAATTATACTAGTCTTTTTTGAAATGTGTTGGTACTCGTTTCATGAGTGATCCGGATATTCATTTACAATTATCCTATTTTCATCCCTTGCTTCAATTGGGAAACAAAGATTTTGTATCAAATTTCGATGTTGAGCTATATATATAAAAAAAAAACATTCACACAATATTTTGACTGATTATACTTGTAGAAACTGAATTTTTTCGAAATTTGGAATTTGCAATATATTGAATGAGCACATATAGATATATATATATATATATATATATATATTAACAATTCTGTTTGGGTCAATATTGTGTTCATTTTCGTTCATGTAATATTACAAATGCATACGTCTATTGTTACAGAAAAAAAAAACAATTGAAGATTACTTTTCCTTAATTATTAGGAGAAGTCTTCAATCACGCTCATTGAATACAATGAAATAATACATGTTCAAAAACATTATTATTATATTTCGATATCGCATCCGACTAGGCTGATGTCAGTTGTGACCACTTGAAAATCTGCTCGAAAAAAAAAAAATAAAAAAAATAATACTTTATTTGAATAACACTCGGAACGCTGGCGACACATTAAAATCTCTCGAATGGTACTTTAGACGTTTGGCGTCTCTTCATAAATAAGGGCGTCGCGACGAGCGTCGAATACACTTTGATGGACATTCACCATAATGGCCGCATTTAGAAGCGGCGCTTGCAGCCCCCCCCCCTCCCCTTTACCCTCCCACCCCACCCCATTTCTATAACGCCCCATTAGAATGCACAATAAAACAACACTGGGAAAACAACATGGATTCACGCGATTTCCAGTTTGAGGCAATCGTTTATTGAATGAAAAATATAGATTTTTAGGTGAAAAATGTTGTGAATTGAATGTTGAATTCTACAGAATGAATTAAATAAATGTACGACATAGTTATTGTTTCACATCAGAATATCATATGATTGATAAATAATTAATGAGAATAATAATTAGTTTCAGGATTGTAAACAGCAAGGAGGAAGCTAGAAAGAGCACATATACAACTCGAGAAAATCTTATCAAAATTAGCTCCTATTTAGATGTAGATTAATCCCACTACAACTTTTTCTTCTGAGTTTGATATTTTGATTATATATAGATAAATGTATATTCTCAATTATTTGGGAATAGAATCAAGTATTATGGAAATAATAATGGATATTCTTATTTGCGTACGCGTCCCGATAGGATTGTACCTATTGTCGTCAAAGCTGGATCTGAATTTAAACATTTCACAAAGTTGAAAATAAAAAGTTTCAATTCAATTTCAGTCCTGACGATGATAGGTACAATCCTATCAAAATGCTTTGGCAAATACAAATATTCATATTTTATTCTCCACAACACTTGGTTTTATTTACCAATTATCAGTTCATGACCCAGAAAAAAGCCTCCAACACACGCTGTATATATATATATATATATATATATATATATATATATATATATATATATATATATATATATATGTATTAAACTACATATATATGCATATATATATATATATATATATATATATATATATATATATGTATATATATATATATATATATATATATATATATATATATATATATATATATATATATATATATATATATATATATATATATATATATATCTGCATTACTCTCAGATAATAATGATTTTTCAGAACGTTGTGTATAAGAAATGCAACTGCATCATTCTAAATTGTGAAAACCACAGAGTCAAGGATATCACATAATTACTGCAGATTTTGAAATCATTCATAGCTGTTATAGACTACCATCTCCTTGCGAGAAAACAAGTATACCACTGAAGTCAATGTCATGTAATATCTTGGATACCCGATGTTGATGTATACTATCGAACATATAATTTGTTATGAAAATAATTTTTCTCATTTCCGACTACAAAACGTATTGATATAAAAACCGAGGACATGTTGTATTTGTGTTTTCATTATTATTATTTCTGTTGTGCCTACCTTGCTCAACCACCTAACACATGTAGCTGTCTCCATGATTGACGCAGCTTAACTTCGAGTGGATCACAAATATGGCAGATATAATGAGACATGAAGAGAGAGAGGTAGAGAGAGAGAGAGGTAGAGAGAGAGAGAGAGAGAGAGAGAGAGAGAGAGAGAGAGAGAGAGAGAGAGGGGGGGGATCTACGAGGACACTCATACTCCATTCGACAAAAATAGTCAAGAATTATTAGTAATAATGGTTTTATGGTTTGGATCGATAAGATATAAAGCATTTAATGATGGCTCATTTGAATATTACTTTTCATGTTTCTGGAAAAAATATGTGCCACCTTCTATATTACACTTGATATATTATCGAAGTTGACTTACTTTCAATTTTAGAATACCGAACGTGTTTTTTTTTAATCTTCTATAGAACCAAGTCGAATTCAACCCTACTAGGAAAACGCAACCGTTGGGTTGTTGGATGAGTGATACACGCATATTTTAGAATGAATCATAGGAACATACAAATACAATTTTGAAGATGAAGCTAATTTGAAACTGAAATATTGAAGCCAATTTTGACTGCATAAATGATTTCTAAGAATAATAATTGAATCGCGTTGTACGCTCAATCGGTTATACCTGTTACTCATATTCTTAATTGATCTCTCAATAGCTTTGATTGATGTGACAAAATACATTCAAATATTTCTTCCATCAAAATGGCTGAACTGATTCGTGTGGAACTTCAGAATAATATATATCATCGTTATGATGAGATTCCGTGAACATTTGAATTTATTCGAAGGATATATATTTTCCAAAATTCTCTTCGTCTCTAGGTTATTCTCACGAAGTTTTTGAAAATTTCGAAATTGGTTTTCTCCAATATGGTACAATCGATTGCATGTTAAAATTATGAAGTATCGAATAAGATGATGTCACTTTTTTCATCAAGTTTCAACTGAATTTAAACTTCCGTCCGACCTGTGGAGTGTGATCAAACAAATTTTCGATTTTTTCGAGTACGTTGAAATTGGGTTTTCGCTTCGTTAACCCAAAATCTGTTACATTTAATTAATTGCAAGTTAGTAGGGCTCAATTCTCGAAACAGTCTGTCAACTTCCACTGACTTCTCTGAGCGCTTTATATTGACTTGTCAAAGTCCAACAGTATGTATGTAGGGCTCTAGAGGGGTGCCAGAAAAGTAGTGCGAGAATACGTGGAGGGGGTAGGGGGGGGGAGGGGAAGGGAGATGGAAATTCACCTATCTCCGTTCTTTATTCCTACATTTTATATACATCTTTTTCTATATCTCCCTTTTCAATTTTCAATATTTTTTTTTCCTCTTCTTCTCCCATCGTCTTCCCCGTCTGGTTCCTTCTCACTCCCGGCCTCTTCTAGTACATGCACGATGTATTATTCATTCATTCTGCTCACGCCTTGAGTCTTTCTTCCATTTCACATCGGCAATTTCTCGAGATGTCGCTTTACCCTGAGTGCTCCTTCGATTGCATTGACTCGCTCGCTTCATATCTTAGGCCCTAGTTCCCTCGGTTCGTTCCAGGTTCGTCCCTGTTTGCCTCCAGACTCTATCCATCTCTTCCCTTGTTTTATGCATTCAGATCAGCGAATCTGCACCGGTTTTGTCTGCTTTAATTAAAGTCACAGTCGAGTAGGTTAGTGACGATTCAAGTTGAGGGAATGTAGATGGTCGGGTAATATGTTATAGACCTATTTACATACATCGTTTAAATTCTATGCTGGTGCAGATTTGTCACTTACACTGTTATCGTATTGATGTAGTATCATTTTGGTGACCTATTTATTCGAAAAATTTAAATAAAAATATTTCTAAAAATTGAGAAGCAATCAAACTTCTCATAATGAGCCTTTGATTTTATCATTTCAGTCTTGACCATTTTTTTTTTATTAACATCGAAACTTGATACAAAATCATTGTTTCCCAGTTAAGGCTAAGGATGAAAGGAAGGATCGTTTGGACGGGGCACCACAAGGGCGATCTTAACACCCCGTTTTGATTAGATAACAGTCTTTCAGTTTCCGAACGTCCGGAGCACATTATGACTGTTTCTGTGATATGTGTCCAGACACAAAACACACGAATGTTGATATCTTCCACTTTGGAGTAAGTCTCTTGGGCAATGATCACTTCTTTCCCTTGACAGCAGATGTAAAGTTTATCATTATACAAAATGGACAAAGACAAAAATGAGTGATAGGTCTATAACGTTATGAATAGGCCTATCACTCTACTAATTAGAGGTTGTGGCCAATTAGCACTTCATCCAATCATTTGCTTCGAGGACTGTGGAAAACCACGAAAAACAAAGTCAGGATGAATGAAAAAGGTGTTTTTAGTTTCAACTATATTCGTTTTTTTACCCGGAATGTGAATCAGTCTAATGAGCGAACCAATATATTGTTCTCACTCCCTCACCACATGTGAACATTGAGGGAAATTTTATTCATCAATTCATAGATTTTCTTGAGATCGAAATATCAACTGGATAGTCTAGACAGTACCGTATAAAGCGCAGAAATAATTCGACATACATAACGATAATCCACATAATCCAACGCTCTTGAATGATGTAGTTACTTTTTTTGACCCAAATCTCGTCTTGGAACTAATGATGTTTTTAATATACTGCTTTCGATACAAATATAGTGGTAGTTTTCGTGTGAGTTATGTTGGTTTTTAATTATTCTTTCTTTCCCACTTCTTTCGTGAATGCAAGTATACACCAAGTGAGGGTCTGTATGAAGCTAGACTTGGGTGAGTCGTGACCCGTGACGGGTATTGTTGTTGTTGTTGTTGTTGTTGTTATTGCGAGTAATCTAAAGTGACGAGAGGTTACCTGATCGAACTGACCTGACCAACCTCACCAAACATAACCTAACCAATCTAATTAGACCTAACCTAACCAACCTAATCAAACATAACTTTACCGACCTAATTAAACACACCCCAACCATCTCAACCTGAAGTAATTTACTATAATCAAATCCAAATTGACATTTCTACTCTATATAACAGTGACCAACAGGGCTTTTGTGGCAACAGTTTTACTTCATACACTGAATACTCTCATCCCTTATCCACATATTCGAATATGAAGTTTTCATACAAACTTTACAAGCAAATTTAATTATCACTTTGGAATTTACAACCATGTTTTCTCACCCACATGCTTACTGCGCATGCGTGCGCTCATCTAATTTCCTCTCATCAGATATCCACCCCATCTCTCTCTCTCTCTCTCTCTCTCTCTCTCTCTCACTCTCTCTCTCTCTCTCTCTCTCTCTCTCTCTCTCTCTCTCTCTCTCTCCCTCTCTCTCTCTCTCGCTCTCTCTCTCTCTCTCTCTCTCTCTCTCTCTCTCTCTCTCTCTCTCTCTCTATCTCTTGCTCTCTCTCTTTATACATGCTGCATACGGCATTCAATTTCACTAATGACATCTCGTCTACATGTCAGTTCCAGAGTTTGTCAGAACGCTTGCTAGAAACTCTGGCCCCGTACAAACCGAAAGATGTGCATCTTAGAAAAGAAGAAGACGACAACGACGACGAAGAAGAAGGAGAAGAAGAAGGAGAAAAAGCTTCCAGCGCACACAGAATCTTCCTTTACTTTACATGTGCATTATAATGGACCACCACCCCCCCCTCCGCTTCAACCCCCACCCCCCCTCCCAACCCTCAACTTTGCCCGCACTCTCCTAGACTCGCGCTATACGGTGCGCTTGATCTGTTTATCAAATTCACTTCTATATAGCTTTTCTCTTTTCTTTTCGCACTGTCTCATTTTATTTATTTCTCCTTCGTGCACTTTAGATAGGCTTTCTTCACCCCCCCCCCCCCCCCCGTCTCTCCTGCCGCCTCTACCGTCCCCCTACCCACGCTCTATCTTTATTCACTTTCCGCTTTACATTTTTTAGGATATTTTAAGACATGATAAAATGTCACCAAACGTGAAACAATAAAAACCGATAGGTCTACGTCGGAAAAGTATTCAGTCTTGAATTCGATAGAGAAAATGACAATTTAGCATTGCCAAATTTTGTCAAAATTTGTGTTCAATGTTCAATTTTTCTCACCCAGATCGCAAAACATCTGAGTATGAAGATATGTTCTTTTCCGATGCATCATCTAGAAACTCCAATTTAATAATCCATCAATTCTCAAACATAACTTGAAAATATAATTGGATCAGCATTATTGTGAGATAGTCTACATCGAAATTAGCTTATATACGCAAATATAAATATATATACAATATACATATATATATATATATATATATATATATATATATATATATATATATATATATATATATATATATATATAAATATATATATATATATATATATATATATATATATATATATATATATATATATATATATATAAATATATATATATATATTCATATATATATATATATATATATATATATATATATATATATATATATATATATATATATATATATATATATATATATATATATATATATATATATATATATATATATATATATATATATATATATATATATGAAATTACAATTTTCCTTCCGTTGCAAAGTCAAACATATTGAAACATTTCCGAAGATCTATAATCAAAATCAACACCATTACACTTACCCAAACAACCTCTTTCCATCCACCGTTTCTCACTTTATTGACAGAAAAAAAGAATAAAAAAAAAAGTCATCCGATCATCATAATAAGAAGAGTATACATCACATATTCCCGTGTCCAATACATTCTGTTCGATGAAAAGTATACAAACTAAGGCCAGGCATATGTGTTAACCCACGTCTATGGGCTTTTCATACAGGCATGATGGTGGGGGGGTGGGTGGGGGGGGTGGAGGAGGGGGGGGGGTGAGAAGCTAACCGGGCTCGCATAGTGTTTGCCAGCTAGGTAAGTATGTACGCCACGGGTTTGCCGCCAGTATCAACGGCTTAGCTCTTCCCGCATTTCCTATATGTGTGTTTGTTTTTCATCAACTAGGGATTTCTTAGTTTCTTCTCATCCCCGTGAGGATTTTTTTTTGCCTCTTCTTCTTCTTTATAAAATAAAAAATCCTAACGGATCAAAGGGAAGAGAAAAGTGGAAAGAGGAATAACTGGGAACGGTGTATTCAGAACCCTTAAATTTAAGCCCGACTCCTGTAGATTCAGTCAGACTTATTAAGGCGTCTGTGCATGGAGTAGACGCTATACCGTGCCGTTGTCTCGTCGTTGATAAATCCGACCGGATTTAAATAATAGAATTAAACTCGTAAATCAGAGATAATGCTTTGTTACGAGAAACCTCGATTATTCTTGAGGATATTTATCAGGAGGATAACATTGTATTCGGAATAAACTAAATCTTGTGTAACTATTTTTTTTTCATGGAATGATAGTTGCTCGATATGATATTGTGTAGAATGGATTGGTACGAAGTATGACCTGAAAATGGCTCTGTGCATGGACTCAGGAGTGGAAATCAATATTTCTTTCTCTAGCTTCAAACTTTTAGAACATGAAGAAAATTGAATTACAGAAATTAAGATTGGAAAGATGGATTAAGATTGAAATTGGAAATAGAATTAAAAATGCTCATCGTTCTCATTACAATTATAACAAAATAATGACATTACATGCACCCATATGTATGGGTCTAAAGGTCTTATAGGTCACTCTATAGGTCAATTTTTTCAGAGTTCAGAAACTTGGCATACATTTGTAACTGGGGCATGGAATTCATCATAAAATCTAGTCTTATCAAATTCGAAAACATGAAACGAATTTATTCTTTTGAGAATGACAATTGGTTGACTGGTTTTGACGAGGCATCAGCAGGACAATCTCATCACCCCAAATTACAATACAAATTAACATAAGCACAAATATGAAATGGTCTCCTGAATTTTAGTGTCGACCTACTCATCTGCTTTTAAAGATGTGATTCAAAATTTGGGTGGACTGATTCGTATGGGAGGGTGGGGGGGGGGGGGGGGTCGGGGGGGAGGGGACGACATAAGTACACGGACCTCATTATCTGCCTATACAGTCTTCTCCCAACTGCTACTTGTCATTTAATCGTTGACATAGCAACGTATAAGTGAATGGTGAGCAAACAAATCTGCAATTATTACACCAACTATTTTCAGTTAAGGCGTCTCAAGTCTCCGTAGGGGTGAAAGTTTCCGCCAGGGTGATTCCATAGATATAAATTATCAAAAAACTTGTGGGCTAGATACACAATTATCGCATACATTATCTGATGCAGACAACTCGAATAAGTCACATTTTATAATAAAAGAGAGGGAGGGAAAGATCACTTGTATGTAACAGTAGGCCTAACACTCGACATTTTGTCATCGATTTTCTACCTCACCGTGTACTTTTACATATACAAATAACACTTGACATATTGTGAACGTTCATTATGGATCGACATTATTTCATAGATACTTCTCTCTACAATGTGAAGCAGTTTCACTACAATATGCTCATCGGAAAGTCACTACGATCGTTTATATGTTATGTTGACATTGGAAATGTTACGCGGTGGTAGGTTTTTCTTGAACTGAATTGAACTGGCCATCACGATCTTTTCGATAATGTCAGGTATTGATAAATGTTCTCCCAATCCCCATATAACCTATCTGTTGGTGGGGTCGCTAAGCACCACTATCAGTATGTGACGTCAGCTGTGAAATGTATGGATATAAACTAAAACTAGAACATATTCAATAGCACTGAGAATCATCTTTATAAATCAAAATCGGTGAACTATTCATCATTTTTACACGTGGCACTAGTGGTGGAATCTTGACAATTATAGTTCTGTTAAAAGTTGTGTTGAAAAGTGGCTCATCTCTTCTCTACCATTAATGACAATTATTTTTGTATGGGCTCACGGATGAAAAAACAAATCCCTTTTTTCCAATCCAATATGTTTACTTTTCAGTTTTTCAATTTTATGTCTTGTAATATCATTATGTTCTTCAGAACTTCAGAATTGATAAGGTTCATTATTTAGATTAATTTTTTTTAGAAGCAAATAATTTAAAAAAACATGTCTGTTCATTATCTGATTTACTTTTGTGTACCTATCTCACAGATAAACCCTTTTAGGGTTTTGTGGATTCATGTCCAGTGTCAATTTTAGATTTAGATTTAGATTTAGATTAGATTAGATTTTATTGGTTTTTTATACATTCCATTATACACCGTATGTAATACAGGCTGGTCATTAAAACCAATTTCATAAACTATTGATTGATTTAAACTTAAATAATTGAACATCAATAAACAACTAGACAAATATAAAGAAAACAAGAGGAACATTTTACACAAAATTGATTTCGAAATAGTCTTTTACATCATAAAGAACTTCATTTGTTAATATTGTTTTAACATGATGTCTAAATGTACCATATTCACTAATAGACGAGATTGTATGAGGTAAATGATTGATAAATAAATGATTTTATTTTGTTATCTAATAAAGAGCCTTTAAAAAAAATGCATCACTCACTTGGATTAATAATATTGCACTAATGAATAATAATAGAGGTATCTCCATTATTGCATGATATAAAATGAAACTTTCGTGATAAATTCACAGTATATTCTCTCATTGGAATATTCCAACTTGAAAAATATTTGAATTCAGTAGAGCAAAGATTTAACAAGCATTTATAAATTGTTAAATGCATGAATTAATTTTTTATTTGCTACAACTCAGAGGAGTTGGGATATTCTCTCTTCAATAATATTCATAGCACTCGTTCTTTACATATCATGATCCAGGTCACTGTTTCTAGATTATATTACAAGCAAATAAAGTGAATGTATTTCGGAATCTATACTCACATTTTGTTCTGGTGAGAAACGAACCATCACAGCATCCCTCTCTCCCTCTATTTCTCTTTCTCTTCTTGATCCCTGGACATTTCAACCCTTGTTCAGACCACATTTCCATATTCATAATATCATGTTTATCTTCTTTGTTTTTAGTTTACCAGTTGATAGATGAAGTTTACCAACTGACGACGTAGACAAATGGCACACAATGACGTCATGACTGATGATGTAAACATCACCTGTTTAAAACCACCCCTAATAAAATTCACATTCTTGGTGCTAGCCGAGAAACTGTTCGGAGGTTTGCTTGAATTCATTAAGGGATGAGATTTTATCTCAACGTTTTTTGAAATGTTAGGATTGATTGAAGAATGTTAATGTTGTTCACTTGAAAAGAGAAAAGAGACTTTTATTTGTCAGTCACGGTTGTTTTAATGTGGTTCAATAATGAACTGAATTTTTTTTCTGTCATAATAAATATAATTTTGAAGAAATAAAAATGGTTGCAGGTGTTTTTTGAGTTCATGAATCAAATTGAACACAAAATTGAAATGAACCATCTGAATTTTATTTCACTCACAAACATTCCAAATTGAAGTGCTTTTCTTCTTTTCTTCTGATAATGTTATTGATTTTCAAATTTTTTCCAATTTCTCGTCTAAATATGATGTTTTGATTTGATTTTTAAAAAATGTATTCTATTCACAGATAAGCTTTCTTATAGGCTTTGTGGAAGAAAAGTAAACTTCAATTTGTATTATGTGTTATTGCCAACAAACACCTATACAACCTTGAACTTGGTTATGAATTATTCGAATACATTTCTACACAAAGACACATTTTTAAAACCTCAAATAATCATCATTTACCTGATTTTTCACAACAAATCAATATTCAGGAGGTGTTGTGAGAATTTCTTGTCAGTCGGCTGATGATTTAGCTGCAGTTATTATCGATTTTTCGCCAGTTTTACTCTTCGAACATTTTAAACTTGAAAAACGAGAAGTTAAATTCGAGGATACATTCACTCACGGCAATTAACAGGAGCAGATAAGAACAACTGTTCTAATATATATTCTCATGACTAACTGCACATGGCTAGATGTTATGACAACACAAGTATTGAACCCCAGCTACGATTAGCGACGAAGCCATTTAGTGAATCAAGTAGCATTTTAGGAGGTTATTCCATTTCGAAATCCAACTCATTCTTTGAGAATTGTTGATCTACCATAGGTCATCTACAAAAATGGTAAACACAAAATATTATCATTCTATTTCTACATCTTTGTTATCTATAGGATATTATGCTTTTCTCCGACGTGATTTAGGATGTGAAATGCAACTATATTTTTCAAAAGAGGTAATCCATGAATATGCAGAGACATTATTTAATTATCGAACATTCTACGACTAATCATTTGGTAGACCACTTTCTTCTTCAATGGATAGAAATAAAGGAAGGAATGTTGGAGATTTTTTTCAAATAAATTAGACATAGATATTCGCTATATTTTCTGATAAACTAGCTGTTTATTACCATTTACAATGTCAAATCCAAACCGATACAATTTGGGTGTGTGAACAGTTGTCAATATTATTTCATTGGTTTGTTTGTTTCAATAAATCGGTGTGAACCATTAAAAATAAAAACATTTGCAAACATTATGTCCAGTGAGATACGGAGATTAGTCAATCAATGTTTTCACATTTTCTACATTTAGATGAACATAAAGACAATAAGAACATACCAGTCTCTTTTCATATTCTGATTAAAAACAGTTTTCAGGTTTTTAGTTTTCTGTTTTTTTTTATATATATTCACTGTGTGTAAGTGGGTGATTCACATTCACACGCGCTTACGCACAATTGTTAGCATTCACGCACCTTCCGATTCACACACGCACGCATGTGTACGATACAGTTTTGTTCAGTTATTGATTCGAGGACATGTCCTCAATGGCATTGACCTTGACACAGCGACTTTAATAATTAATTCATTAATCAATCAATAATAATATAATAATAATAATAATAATTTATTTACATCACAAATATAATATTATTGTGAGGGAGGGAAATAAATTATAAAGAGTAATATTTCTATGAATTAGAATGAATCACTGCTTGTCTCAGAATCGACAAAAAATTATCCTATATTATTTTGTATTCTATTTTTCATAATTAGAACTAATAATGCCAGTTTTACGAGCTTCTGTTAAACATTCGAAACTCTGTAATCTTCTCCTTCCAACTATTTTAATATGAATGGCAACAAATAACGAATACTTGGTTCTGTTGTCACCGTCATTAAATATATATATATATATATGTACATATATATATATATATATATATATATATATATATATATATATATATATATATATATATATATATATATATATATATATACACATATAAATCATCATCATAAAAACATCAAGGGATTTCTGATGATGATAAAAATGATAATAATCATAATGTGAGGTAAACCGAAGGAAATAACGCATTCCTTTGTGAAAAACAATTTTCTATCATAAACAAAACTAATCGTTTGATTACAATTCTCGTGATTGACTACTTAGTCGAGAAATAAATATTGTAATCTTTCTTCACTCGGAAAAAAAAAACGTAAGAAAATAAATACCAAAGATGAAAATAAATGCAGTGTCATATTTGTGTGAATTATACAAGACAAAATGTTTGTAAAAGTAATAATATATGAGGAAAAAAACATAATTACCACAATGATCATTACCAACTTACGAGAATATAATAATGAGATTTTAATCCTGAAACGTGTAAAACAATTTTTTTCACAAAAAAACACAAATTCCTCGAGATAAATCATGAAACGTCATCAAAAACAATTCATTCTCGAAAAAAGTGAAAACCTGTATTCAAAAATAGGAATTAATTAAAATTATTCAAAAAATGAAACCATTTCCAAACTTGTCTTCCATTTTACAAAACTGTTACTACGAAAGATATGCATACCCTGACATTCATTCCAAGTTTTTACTGGTTTGTCTTCTTGCCAGTTGATTACACTACGCAAATTGTTCTATCAAAGAAAATATAGTCAAACATGACACATCACAGAAACTAAAAAAAGAGAAACAACGGTAAAATCAGGAAATTAAATCCACACAAACAATGTATAGTTGCGGTCAAATGAAGTAATAAATCGTGCCACATTCAAATAGATCATGAAGGAAATATACTGATATTATATACGCATTGAAACTAGCAGACAATGTGCACACGCACTCTTCATATAGTCTATGAAAGAAATAGTTTTCAAATGTGCGTAGATTTTATTGAAATTTTGATGTTTATTTCGAATTGAATCAGTTTATGTAGCCACGAGTGTACATTGCCAGATTATCATGAAATGAGAACATTTACTGAACGTCAGAAAAGCAAGAGATTCCCAACAATGCTCTGAATTGGATCTATCGACAGTTTATTACATGTCATTTTATGAATACGATAGAGTTCAAATGAACAAATCAATCAATCAATCAATAATATGCAAGATTACAATCAAAATGATAATATTAATCATGCACAAAGACCACATAATTATATTACTGAAGGATGTAAGTGCAAGCAAAGGCGGAAAACATAGTTCAGTCATGCGATGTAGATTACAGCCAAGTTACAAATAAGCTACAGCCAAATTACAAGAAAGCCAAGTTGGAATAGCAAAAGTCAAGCAGGAATAGTTTCATTAGTGAGTGAAATGTATGGTACATAAAATTTTGAATGATATCAAAATATTATGCCTGTGTGGTTTGATAAGAAATCGATGCTTCAAATACAAAAATTAGTAACATGAACTAATATGAGCTCAAACGTTTTCAGTAGACCCTATTCAAATGAATTTCACTGAAATCATGACAAAGATAATGCAAATTTTGTTCAAATTTTGGATTTAAATTCTCAGATTTTCTTCCAATGATATAACGAATAGACTATGACGACAGAACTTCGTAATAAAGAGGTGAACTATTCACAGACCAATAATTTTTTGATTCAATTCACTCAATATTTATTGAATGTATTCGTCGGAATCACGGAGTATCAAAGTAATGTCAAGAAGAAAAAAATCGTGAATATTATTATTTCTGTATAGAGGTAGTATTGCGAGTTTTAAATGGCAGTTTCCCCTTCCATCCATTCCCTTCCCCATCCAATTCATCCCTTAAAATCCCCTCCCTTCACAATAACAATAATCTCCTTATTAATAATTTATCTTCAAAGATATGAAATCTACTAGGAACCATTGTCAGTTGCATACAAAATGCATCTTCACACCATTATCAACATTGTAAATAAAGACAAAAAAAAATAATGCTGTTTCTCATAATTCAATAGTATAACCACGGGTACTTACACTTAATACAAATAGTACTTTCTTTAACTGGGCGAGGTTCATGTATTCTGTACGTTATTATTATATAATATGTATCATATCAATAATAAGCATTGCTAGTGCCAATTCGTCATTCGGGGGTCGTTGGTTCGAACCCCTTTCACAACTCAGATGTTATGCCAAGTGCTTTCTGATGAGAGATGAATGAAATTAAACTTTTTTTTTTTTGAAATTTAAATGTCCAAATAATAATATCAATTTTTGATTATTTATTAGGATTGAAAAAATTGAATAATTTGAACACGAAAATTATCGAAAAATTGAGTTTTTTTCTAGAGGAAATGGCACCAACCTAAGAAGATGAAGGAAAAAATCACTCTCTCATTTTTTCTTATCTCTTTCACAATATTTTGGATTTGCATCAATCTCCAATATAAAATGTTGTTAGTTTTGGTTTCTCGTTTGTCGTCGTTAACACAAAAAACAGGAAAGGGCATAATTATAGCATTGAGGAACAGTTTGTGTAAGTTTTTTTTTGTATAGTGATAGTCAGTGAGTGAAATCGGTGAGTGAGCCCTTTGAGAATGGGTGTCAGGGGCTCCAAAGAATCTCTCAATTTTCTAATGAATATCATCCGATTCTATAAATATCAATAATTTCGAAAAATGTGATTAATTTTCCACTCGATTCTTTGGTCCCTTCTGCCCATCCTCCACACAACCCTTTATTCTTAAAGATGTAATGACACCAACAAATTTATTCACACGCATCTACGATAATTATTATTATGTTATTAATAGTATCTTATTAATAGTATTATTAATATTAGTTATTATATAGAAAAAGCATCATTCGTAAATGAGGAACCTTAGTTATGGTAGCTTCTTAAGATAGGAACCTTGTTTGCTGGGGCTCGTACGTTCAGAATGGTAGTCCCAATATTAGGTTACTAGCAACTTTGCGTGTGATTCTAAATCATTGTTTCTCTTCTTTTTTACATGAAATAATTGATATCATATCAATTATTCCACATCACACATCTAACTTAACAAATGCGATTCTTCTGATGCCTCACCCGAAAGACAAAAGAAGAATCACAGTTTGCGATTTTGTGTCCCATTTTCCATCAGCATTTCCACATTTCCACGCCGTGGGCGAGAGGAAATCGACTTTCCACAAATAGCCTTTTCTTTAATTTCCCTTTTTCCGTATCGGCCGTTCGGCCAGGCGGTATTCGAATCACCCCAAAAAGCACTTACAGATTATAGATCATCAGATTGCTAGTCATGATTAATGACAATCATAATATCATATCTGTTCTTTTTTTTCTCGGCTTTCATTCGCTGATTTAGTTACAAGTTTACTAAGACTGATTACACTCTGTCTGTACGATTTTTTAAGGTATTTGTCGTGATTCCCGCCTCCGTCCCCAGCGCCGGACCGGGACGACTTCGGAAAAACGATTCACGACATTCTTTTAAACTAATTTTCCACGGAAAAAACACTTAACGTCAAAGAATAAAGTGAATCGTCCCCCTTATTTTTGGGCAGGTTGGGAGGGTGATGTGGAGGTGGTTCGATCAAGGGGGCGTAACCCTTCTGGCAAGGCGCATATTAGATAGCGAGGAAGAAAGAGAGACAGAGAGTTTTCTTGATGTAGGGAAAAAGGAAAGGGAAGAAAGATTGTGATTGAAGAAAATGATAAGATCATTTTAATGATAACTTATCATGGTAACTTGCCATCAGGGTGGATGATTATTGTGAGAATCACCCTTGATACTATAAAACGTATGAACCGCCCTCCACCATTCCCCCTTCCCCCCCTTAGAACCCATGAAATGAGATGTTGATTTGTTTTCATTATCGAAAAACAATTAAGTTCACATATTTGGACCCTTTAGCATCAGTGCTAATCAGAACCCAAATTATTATTTAAAAAAAAAAACAGAAATAAGTATTTTTATATAAATACTTTTTCCCTTTTTTCCTCTCTCATTATTCATTTGACCATAATATTATTCTGCAAGGGGATAACATGGCAATATTACAACCAGCGAAAACTTGGACATTTACATAAAACAATCAGTATAGACTAATTATAGTACTTAAATTTATATAATAATATTGATTCTTTTTTATATCTTTACTTTGATTTACAAAGTAACATACAATAGCGAGGTTGAGTTTTTCACAATTTTTTCACATTCCCTTTCTAGGTTTTGACTAAGTTATATTCTTTCATAATTATTTAGTCCAATAATTATAATAAAGATTATATTTACAATAAGTCAAGGTTATGGAATAATACACCCATATTTTCCATAATCCGTTTTGTGTTTTTTTTTTAATATATATATATTCAGTTGTATTAAGGTGTGACGATATTAAGGGCAGTTGCTAGTTCTAAAACTATCATCCCTCAATTGTCATACCTTCACTTTTACATCAAAGCGATTGTTTGATAGGTAATCGTCCATTTTGTATCATACTTATATTATCATTTGTTTAATATAAACGCGACCTTTGCTCGTTTGTTAGGAATTTTTCTCATGATAATTATTATTTTAAGGTCGCAACCGTGAATAAAGAGGAACTCGCTTAGTGTGCATCATAATAATAATAATATATTGATAGCAATCAGAGATTCGATATCGCGCGTTTAATTCAACACTTTAGTTTACTTTTGTTAAGACAAGACACTCCTTAAGGAAACAACGAGTTTTTTTGGTTTAAAACTACAATGACGAAAAATACGTTTAATGATTTTTTTATGTTTAATAGTTAAATATTTAGGAAGTATTATTTCCGATGAATTATCTAATAGTTGACCACACCTTACGACTGATTTTATTTATCACTAAATACATGTTTTTTTTCTATAGCGTAAACAGCAAATCTAATTTTTGATCAACACGAATGCTATTTTTTTTTTATTTATAGCCATTTCATTTTTCAAACAATTTCATGATATAATATAAACTCATTCCAAACTAACCATTTTATTTTTTAATCAAATAGTAACTATTAGTTTTCATAGGATTATGATTTCATCATTTTCATTTTAGGAATCTTTCGTCAATTTCTGTAAATAAAGGAATTTTCATCCAAATTGACGCAATCTTTGTTTCAAACAATTCGAATTCTTTCAAAAACATTTAAAAATGGAACTCTTTTTTGTGCATTGTCTAAATACTACCAACTACGAACATTCTCACACATGTTTCTCGATTCAACTAGAGCAGTTTTACAGATCGACATTCAACTTAAATTTACCAATATAAGTTAATTAAAATTGTATATTTCAAAAATAATTCCCACCACGCGTGATGCTTCGGTCTTGAATAGATTTATCATCGACGAGTCATTCAATATCAGAAAAAGAAAACAATTACTAATAATATTTCCTATATAGTTTTGGATTTTTATTCCCTCGTATAGTCAATCTTAACCATCCACAAAAGTCAAAACAACCTCTTCATTCGCTACCGAGTTCCTTCTCTCTTTCTAATCAACTTACAATTCGCTGTCTTCTCTCTCTCTCTAATGTCCCGTACCGGAAACGGCTACCGGTACGCCACCGTCGCTCGGATGCAGAAACATCTTCACCCTCTTCTGCGGTTCTCCGGCGATATTCGCGTTCGAGTCCGTCGCGCCGACCAGTGGAGTACTCTCGGCCGCCGCCCGCGCCGCCAACAACGTGATCTGGTTCACCACATCCTCCATCTCGTGCGACAACCCCGCCGACGGAGACGTCGCAGCCGGAGGCGACGTCAGCACAGGTAGATGATGGTGATGACGTTTCACAGGTACCGGCGGTGGATTGAACATATTCATATTTCGATTCTTATTATGAGTTTCCGATTCACAGTGAGTTCTAAATTCGAATATAGTTTTTGATTTGTCGGAACCGGGACAGATTTTACATTCGTAAACGGCTTGGGTGAGTCGGATAGCACCGCGATTGTCGGCGCTTTTCCCCGGAAAACAGGCGGTCCGTTGGTGACCAAGGAGTCCGGCCTCGGAGGGATAAGCGAGTCGACATTTCTTGCAGACGAAGCCGACTTCGACGACCACCTCGCGCGCGTATGGAGGCGGCGGCAGCGGCGCGTGATCGTCTAGAGGAGTGACTCGCAGGGTAGAAACTCCCGGCTTGCCGGACGTCGCATCTTCGTTGATTTTCTGCAGCGTCGTTTGGGGGAGTTGGAGCATGGTGAGGGGTGTCCCGGCTGAGCCAGGGTGCCCGGTGGGTGGGTCGAACAGCCCTCCTCCTCCAGCTGATCGGACAGACAAACAAATACGATCATGATTAGAGATGCATTTATTGGAAGAAAGCACTATTCACATTTCGGAACTATTTTCAGTAACGAGTTTCACTCATGATGTTTTCCGGACCTTTGGAAACTGAAATACTTTTATCTACGGCGGAAAATTATGGTCACCGACAGCGCAGTCCTGGTGTTGAAGTTCAATGGTTTCAAATTATTCAAATGGGGTGGTGAGATCGCACTTGTGGTGCCCCGTCCAAACGATCCTACTTTTCATTCATAGCCTTCATTGGAGAACAATGATTTTGTATCAAGTTTCGATCTTATTTTAAAAAAAAAGTAACGGCCTCAATTGGGGAACAATGATTTTGTATCACAAAAAAAAGGAAGAAAGGGATTTCAAATGATAGCTGATGGCTTCCCTGATAGCTGATCTAGGTTACGTAAATATGAGTAAAACGATGAACAAAGTAAAATAGTTCCGTACCGCATTGACTCATCTCAAAACAGTCAGGTATCCCACATGAGGGCACAATAAAAGTAATAGCGCAGCGCTGTGGTGTCATACACATGAACCTGATGATCCATCACTATCCATAAACAATTATCAAAAATATTCAAGACATATCATACATGCATATGATATTGAAGAGTATGTACTTAAAGCAGAGCTTTCATAAACTAATTATCTCAAGAATTACAAGAGTAATTTCATCTCGACCTAAAAAAATTACAAGAAAATATTTTCCTACATAAAGTCCAGAAACATTTCCTCTTTAAAGGAGCATATGCTACCAACCCCAACAATAAAGTAGATATTACTGTCGTTGAACATGTCTTAGGGTCGTTAAACTCGTCATAAATAACCTCTCACGGTCGTTAAATACTTAATACTCGTATTTATATCAAATAGATCCTCGTGATGATGGTCCTTCACGTATGAACACGCATCGCCTTTTGATTTAATTCAAAAGAATAAAGCTCTATTCTACAAGAATAGAGAGGCTTAATGAAACATCCGACTAATCAGAGAATTAGAAGCATTAATTTCTTTTCAAGGTCCCCTAGGATTAAGGATGGGTCCAGCAGGGCCATAAACCTCACCACAAGAAATTAAATACAAAGGAACCTGAGAAATGCTTCAGTCTTTCGTCGGGAGTTTTAAGGTATATTACAAAAGCCATACGACAACATTTCTTCCATTCCGAAATGTAGTTTACTGTATCTCAATGGTAATCATTTTAAAAACGATTCAACTCTTCGTTTTTTTTTTGGGGGGGGGGGGGGTTGTGAATTACGATTTAAAAACATATAACTTCAGTTGGATGAACTGTTTATGACATTAGCACACACAAAAAAAAAACGAAATGAAATATATATACGTTGGTTTGAGTAAAACCCTTGGAATTCCTTGAAAAACACAATAAATTCCTATCTTTGATGGAAGTTTAATTAACGAACTTGGAATTGAAGTTAGATTCAAATTATTGATTAGATAGTTTGTATAGTTGATCAAAAGGTATTGTTGGAGAACGGGGAATCGTCCTATTGCTGAGGAATCCAGTTAAAAGTTCAATACCAAAGAAATAAATCAGTAATCATGAAAGTCTGCATTTTTTTTTTTTTTTTTAGTATAGAAAAAGAAGTGTTGAGGTTTTTTCGATCGATTTCATTCGAATGAAGTTATTTTGTTTCACTGGGTTTTCATCTTGTAACGAACTATAAAATCAATCAGAATAAGAATTACCATCTACAATTCGAGACTTGTTAGTGGAAATGTTCTAGATTAACAAGTCAAGTTGATCGTGTTTTTTCTTTTTTTGATTACCATAGCAGCAATTTGACTGGATTGTAAACGTTGGGAAAACACACTAGTACAGCGTGTAGTTGGATGAGCAATCGAGCTGCTCTAGAACGGAGTCAAGTAGTGCGTGGGTTGAAGTACCAAAATGGGAAATATATTTAGTGATCATCCCGATGATCCGCTCATCTGTGTACCCCAAATAACCCAGTTTTTGTTGGGGTCCTTCAGAGAACCATAAAATAATCAGAAAAGTTACTGTTGAAATAATCACTTGAATTAATAATTCAGGATGATTATATTAGTAAAAATGAAAATAAATCAGAATAGGGTTGACGGAATTATGTTATTTGTTTCTCTTTGTAATAGTTTTGACTTGTGAAATAATTGAAAAATAACTAAAAATAAGATAATAATTACATCGTACATAACCAAAATAACTATCAATTCATTTAACAACTTGAATCAACTAACAAGATGGTGAATATGAGATAAATTCATTGGATAATAATTCACGATAACAGTTATAGAAATGTTTTTCGCTACACTCATCTGAACTACATTCAAACAATGTATAGGCTTGTAAGGTGACGTCACTCATTGTTGAAATTGACAGACAACAATGCCCACCAGTTGGAATTGACCAATCAGAATGTTTGGTAGTCCACCAGTTCACTGTGTTGCTATGGTAACGATTGTTTGTCATTTGTTACGTGACATAAGCCTATTGAAATAATTTTCTGTAAATGTTTCATCAACAGAACAAAAAGCGAATAAAACTTGGCGAACAATCAGATGTATCAATACCACCACAGCCTTCTTCATACAGATCATTCTTCTCTGAAAGAAATGAATGATTTGAATGAAGAAGGCTGTGAATACCACACATGTGTTCATTATATAGGCCCACTCGATTTTTTTCAACTACAAAAAATGTCCATCAAATCTTATATGAATGTAATATTGCCATAAATCGTGATTCACATTTAAATCAAAACGTCGAAACCAACAAAAGCTTAACAAATTAAAATAAAATGTTTTTCTACAAACAAATCAAGATTAATTCCAATCTCTATCCAGATATTTCGATCTCAATGAGTTGAGTTACACAGTAATTATTCTTTTTTAGGCACATCAATGGAAAAAAGTCATTAGTGATGCATGCTCGATTGCTATTCAGAACATTTTATAGCAACCAAGATTTACATAAAATAAACGCGTTATAGCCTCGCCCTTATGTGTGAGTGAGAAAGAAGAAAAACTGAAGAGAGGAGAGAAAGAGAGAGAGAGAGAGAAAGAGAGAGAGAGAGTGAGTGAGAGAGCAATCCTGCGAGAGTAAAACAAGAGAGATAAAGATAGAAGAGAGAAAGAGAAAGGTGATGAAATTTAACTCCAGAAATTTGTCTTGTACGGTAATATTACAAGATAGGTTAGTGTATATATATATCGTTTTTTTCTTCTTTCGAGTTGGACAAAATCCAACAAATGATTCGAACGTTGTGAGATAAAATGTGGGTGTGTTACAAACTATGTTTTGGATTCAAGATCTGAATGTTAACTAATTTCAATGAGAGAATTAAAAACAGCTGTTAAAAACGGATATAAGATAAATTTAAATAAATCGCTTTTTTATATTTAATCTATAAATTGATTGCTGGAGCCACCTTGTGCATACAAATGGCGTGTTTAATGAGTCCCGTGTATATCAGCGTTATTTGTATTTGGAACGTGAATGATGTTCAGACGATAATGATAATTAATGGCGACCAGGGTTGTCAGTGAACAATAGATTTCAGTTTCCAGCCTCGAACTTGTGTGGTCGAAACTAACACTCCCTAGTTGTCAAAACATTTGATGCTGTTAACGACCCCACCAGCACTCGGGTAATATGGGGACCAAGTGTTGAACGACCCCACCAGCACTCGGGTAATATGGGGGAAAAAATGTACTGAACGACCTCGGTAACAATTGGCTCATTTGAAGATATCAAAGCATTCAAAAGTGCTCATAATTGGGAATTATGTTGAACCTAATAAAAGCTTGCTTAAATGAGAGTATCGGAACATTTGAAAGTGCCTAACGAACCTACTAAACAGCTGGGTTATATGAGGAAAGAAAGTTGACCCCAACAACAGCTAGATTATATGGGGATATTGAAGCATTCAAAGGTATCAGAAGATCCAACCTAAACAGCTACTTTATTTGGGCAACTAATTTATAGTTATACTAATAATAATTATTATTATTATTATTTTTATTCTGTGGAACATAAGACGATATGTTGTAGAATATGTCAGTTAGAATATCATTCAGTATAGTAAACAGGAAAGTTGACTCAAACAAAAGCTTGTTTGTAATTGTATGGAAATATGGCAGCATCCGAAGGTATTAAACGACCCCACTAACAGCTAGTTGATGTGGGAGAGTAGTGTTGTTTTCATCAACAGCTATGGGTTGTTCATAGCACACTTTTTTTCTAGAGAATGAACACCTCTATGAGAATTTTTCATGATTCTTGTTGAGCTCTACATGTGAAGAAATTAACAACTACTAATTATTTTGATATAATGATACTATATGATTGGAAATGAAAAACTTTCAAAAATTTAAACTGGTAACAACAATATTATTAGAAATCAAATAATGAGTTAATTGGTACTCATGTTGAATTGAGTTTTTCAAACCAACGATTCCAACATACTAATAAACAGTAAGGTTACAGGGTCAATGGAGAAAATACAAAATATAACTGAACTCTTGTCCATAAATTATCCAACTCAAGAAACAGCCTTTAACCAAACGTTAATCTATAATTAAGAAAAAAACCTCGTCATAACCAGAACTCCCAACCCAGTCGTACCAACCAACAATTATAAGCCAGTGATCTTTTAACTCTGTAATTAACACTTCATCTCAATTAACATTTAGAATCAGTAGGAGGGTTAATTAATGCGTCACTTCCATTTCACAGGACGTCAGATCCGTGCATCCTGTTCTACTATGGCTGGTTTCGATCGACCGTCTCCCCTATTCAATAGTATTGAACGATTTGATGTTTCGAAATGTCAAGTCTTGATTGATAGTTGTGGAGAGGTCATCATCGACCGTCTCTCCTGTTGGTTGATGCGAAACGATTGGAGGTTTCGATCCGTCAAAAGACGTGGATTTGCTAGGAGGGTTTTTAATAACACCATATAATGATATGTATTTCAAGATGACAAGTTTGAGTGACGTAGGCAGGCTTGTAGGGCAGAGCGTGTCTCAGTCTAGAATAACGATATTCTTCATGTTTTCATATACAAGGAAAACGATGTACTATTTATGAATTTGGGAAAGTTGCTATAGTTGAGAGTAATAAATCGGTTAGAGGGAAAAAAGATAATCAATTATTGATTTTGTGGCAACTTTTGGAATGATGATTATGACAAAAAAGTCCTTATAGCTATATGAGTCATTTGTACGATTTAGGAATTCAGTTTTAATACTGTGATTTGATTGCTTCAGCTGAATACCTATTTTGTGAATGTGATGACAAAAAAAAACCTAGTAAGTACACCATTTTTCACGAGATATGATGAGAATTAATGATGACACTCTCTCTTTTTCTCTCTCTCTCTCTCTCTCTCTCTCCATATATATATATATATATATATATATATATATATATATATATATATATATATATATATATATATATATATATATATATATATATATATATATATATATATATATATATATATATATATATATATATATATATATATATATATATATATATATATATGATTTCAATAGCTTCCTGGTTGACCACCAGTAGGTTATTTTGATTGAATGATTTTTTAAACAGTTTTAAAAATCATTCATATATATATATATATATATATATATATATATATATATATATATATATATATATATATATATATATATATATATATATATATATATATATGTATATATATGTATATATATATATATATATATATATATATATATATATATATATATATATATATATATACACACACATATATATATATATATATATATATATATATATATATATATATATATATATATATATATATATGTATATAAATATATGTATATACACATATATATATAAATATATATATATATATATATATATATATATATATATATATATATATATATATATATATATATTTATATATATATATATATATATATATATATATATATATGTACGATATTTATCATTCACGTGCGTATGTTGTCATTATTGATGGAAGAATTTCAACTCCATCCATCCCGAAAAGAATGAACGAATTCTGGGTTCAATTCCGGTGAACGTTTTCTCAATTAAATTCTCCAAACAGCACACTTGACCATTCCATTTGCGCGCGCATTACGTGACGTCACCAAAGTCATTGTGCACGGTAATAGCATTACAGAGATAGACGAGGTGAAATTAGTTTCATTCTCTTTTCAACTTTGGCTGAACGTTAATTTGACAAATGCGCCGCGCGTAGCTCCTCCTCAGACAAGCCAATCTAATGGAACATTGACAAGAAATGATTATTTGCTTTGTCTACTTTCTATTTCGTACATTCAAAGTAATGAAAATTGGCAGATTAAGCTTATTATTATAATTGACAAATAGTGACTAATCTCTAAGTATATTAATTTAACAAGAATGGTGATAGAAGACGCATGCTAATGTGGGAAAGTCTTTTTTTTTCTTAATGAAATTACAGTATTTTTTTTATCAAAAAGGAAAAGTATCTGTTCAATATGCGTGGATTCATCTTGAATAATTTCTAAACTTGCCCTGAATGAATTATGAATTGGTTTATTTGATAACATCGTACGGCCGGTGATTGTGAAAAATAGTTCGAAAATTAACCTGAATCTATAATATTATCCGAAGTAGAAATAGAAAATCGTTCAATAATATTATTAATAATATGATATTATTTATTTGATTTCATTATTCGTCTCATTTTGATGATTTTTGGAGCTTTGATTTATTTTCAAAGTATCAAAAGTAGGGCTTGTTCTACAAACCGTCAAAGTAGTATTGATCAGTTAATTATTAGTCACGATGCAAAAATACCATAAGTAGTTAATGACGGGTGATAACAAGTCAATTAGAAATCAGCGCTCAATTAATTAATTATCAGTCTGTAAAACCAGCTTTTATATACAAAAACTACGATTTTCATCAACCCTAATCACGACAATTAAATCCTATGATTTACCCCACAGAAAATTAGAACAATTCAATCAGCTATATCCAAGTTTGTGTTCTATTGTCGTAAAATACGGACTCACCAACATTACCAACACACATTCCAAATAAACATACGTGATGATTTGATAATCGTACAAAATACACAATTAATCTCACATTATACTAATATCACCATCAAAGACATCCCTAACGTGTATACAATTCATCTTAACAATGAAGAAATACAGGAAACTGCCAATTAATACAAATGTAGGTCTATAGTGTTTAAAAAAAAGTTAATTAATTCGAACTTGAGAGGAGATAATTAGTTGTAATTCGTATCAAACGACACTTCCCTTATGAGGGGGGGAAATCCTAATTAATCATGAGGGTATATTATGTGTGTTGGTCAGGCAGGGGTAGGGGGGGAGGGGAGGGGAATGGAGAGGTTAACACTAAGTAGGATATGCAGGATCATTATCTAATTAACAATTACTAAGTACAGTTTTTAAGCTAATTAAAGGAGAACTTGTATTGTTTCGTTGGTACCGGGAACACGCTCGTGTTGTTATATTGGCAGCCCTGAATGACGTACAAGTGCAAGTATAATCAGCGAGGCGTACGGATCACAATGAGTAATGACTAGGAGAAGACTTGTAAATTGTTGTTTTATTGTAATTATTTAATTTTCATGTTTTGTTTGTTGGAATTAATTAGTTTCAATTAAAAATTTAGTTCATTTGTCAGATTTGATTGGAAATTATATATATATATATATATATATATATATATATATAAATATATATATATATATATATATATATATATATATATATATATAAATATATATATATATATATATATATATATATATATATATATATATAAATATATATATATATATATATATATATATATATATATATATATATATATATATATATATATATATGCATTGATTCACATTCTGGGATATTCCAAATTATTCGAGCCTGATTTTATTCAAAATATTTTGTTTGAATCCATTAGTTTCAATTGGAATTTGAGTAAATGTTTCAGATTTGATTGGAAATTGTATTTATTCACTCATCACCATTCTGGGATATTCAATATTATTCGAATTTAATTCAAAAACTTTCAGTATAAATAGATGGATTACCCGATTTCGTGAAAGAATTGAGATTATCAAAAAAAAATTTGTTTCAAAAACCATTTTTACTTTCATATTCTCAAAATTTGGGTTCCACTTGAATTTCGATCTGGACATTTGATGCCTTTTCTGATGATCCATATTTGTAATTTTATTCAGCCGACTATACTATAACTGGAATTGCGATGGAATATGAACTCTGCAGTATTTTCCCGATGGTAATTTTGCTTCAATTACACGAGAAAACAAATTTCAATAGTTATTTATAGTACCTGTAGTTATTCAGAAACTCTCGATATATATGATAACATCAGTTTGCTTTGTTATATACGAATAAATACCATGTTTTATATTTATTGATTTTCAAATTATCCACTGTAAGTGATTAAAATGTTATTTCTTGAGATAACTTGATTTCTAGCTTGACTTTATATAACAGAATGAATTGCATTTGGCCAATGAAGTAATAACTATGAATCAGTAGTACTCCAGATGGATAAGGATGGAGATCTATTTAATTGAGGAGAGAGAGAGAGAGAGAGAGAGAGAGAAAGAGAGAAGAAGAGAGAGAGAGAGAGAGAGAAAGAGAGAGTTAGAGAGAGAGAAAGAGAAATAAAGAGAGAGAGAGAGAGAGAGAGAGAGAAAGAGAGAGAGCTTTATAAGATTGTACCAACGAGACATTTTTGATAGAATTTCATGGCTCGAAAGAAAGAGAAGTACTACGTCTCTTGTATTATAGAAATTCTGAAGGATCATTACGTATTTCTACCGTTGAGAAGTCTAATTTAAGATGAAAAAAAAATCAACAATAGAAGTTGAGGAAAATGTCTCTTAATGATATCCATTAAAAAATAAAGTATATTTCGAGAAGAAAAGAATGGATATAAAAGAGCTCGAAGTTTTGTTCGTATATCGAAAGCCACCCTCCTCCATCCACCCTCGTTATCAAACGTAACGAAGTTTCACAAATAAATTGTCGAATGCTTGTCGAGATAAGGTATACAAGAAATAATGACTTTTATTGACAGAATTTCAAATACAATTTTGTGGAAATTATTAGTGGGCTTATCTTGTATTTCTGTTTGGAAAAAGTTTGCAAAATCGAGACTTGGAACAAAGTTGCTTTGACAGAAAGTTTCTTCATATTTTGCTTAAAAATCAACCGAATATTCAGACCAATTCATTGATGGTATGTTATTTGTCGACAATATGTTTAAGCCAGTTTCAATTTGAGACATGATAAAAACAAATAGCATGAGTAACCATGGTGATTTAAACCTATAACTCCAACTTTGATCATTCTTGCACCCAATCACATATTAATCGATGAATTATCAGTTTAGATAAAAAAAAGTACTCAAAGGTGATATCAAGTTAATTCGCTGATTATAACCTAATTCATGATGTCCCATTCTTCAACAGTCCAACAAAATCATTATTCAACATTTAATTTGTTATGTCTCTCAGTTAACTCTTGACTACACAGTCGATTAGCCTAAAGGACTTTTGAAAACTCGGACCCAATTATCAATTCCTACAACCAGGCCCAGTAAAGCCTTACAGCCTTATATGATTGTATCGATTGCTTATCGGATGAAGAGAGAGGGGGGGAGGGGGAGGCAAGGGGGGGGGTAGGAGGGGGGAAGGTCGTTACTCGTCCCTCGTTAGTATAAGTTTATCCCCTCATTTCGAGCAAGGTTTACTGGGAATAAGCCACACGCAATGTTATTATTCCCAGTTGACATACTCCTGTGACGTTCCGTGTTTATTAAGTACAAATCAACTAGGAGGATTAAGAAGCCGTAATAAGTTAGACGTCGCGACGTCAATCTCTCTCTCTCTGTCTCTCTCTCTCTCTCTCTCTCTCTAACTCTCTCTATCATTCTTTCTATACTCTGTCTTTGTCTTTGATTGTCTTCTATCTGTCTCTCTGACTCTCCTTTTCTCCCTCTTCACTGTCGTTATCTCCTCTCCTTTCACTCTTTATTCTCTCTCTCTCTCTCTCTCTATCTCTCTCTCTCTCTCTCTCTCTCTCTCTCTCTCTCTCTCTTGCTCCCGACGTCGGACGTCGTTGGAACATGAATAACCAATGACGCAGAGCACGACTAATTATGAAGCATGTTTTCAGGTAGTATCAGGTTTGAGTGACATGTTGACGATGAGTAGATAATATATTCGTCACATTTCAAATCAGTGATGTAAATATCTTTTGAGATTCGTCAAATTGGAACTAAAAACCGAAGTTTATGAGAAGTTTCAGGAAATACATCATCGACAACGATAATTTCCAAAAATTACGACATCTTCAACTTTTATTTTATTCTACCTTGAATTTTCATTCTTAACGCTGTCTCATAATATATTTGATACTCAGAATAATAAATCGAATATATAAATAATATATTTCAGTCAATTGACCAATGTAGATGGGTGTGACTTATACGAAGCAGGGGAAATTTTAGATACTTCGATTGGTTATTTCCCTATTTTTCCCCGCTTCACTGTCCACTTGATTGGTTTTATATTTTGTGACATCACGAGGGCGGACGATCTACATCGGTCAATTGTATTGTGATTCAAACTACAATAAACTTTCGATTGTTGAAATTATCATGTTGAAAACGACTGATATTTTTTTTTTTTTTTTTTTTTATTAATCTTTTTTTTTCACATACAAAAATACACATGACAGTCAAAAAATCCACAAAGTCTTCAAAGAAGACTTGACTGTGGGAGAAACAAAGAATATTATAATCTGTATATTTTTTAATTTTTATGTTGAATTTATGAAGAATTTATGAAGAAGGTGATCAAGAAAATGTAAATATGATGATGAATTGAGTGGCAACTATGAAAGCATAAGTAAGAGATCTAATTTTTAGATTGAAGAATATTTTTTAAAAAAAGAAGAGAAATACCTGAGAATATACTATCACAAAAAAATTACAAGGAACAAAACACCACTGAAAAATAAAATTGACATACTTCTTTGCATTATGAATGAATAATAATATTGTGAAAGTGAAAAATGAACATAATAATAGCACCTGAACAAGAGTCTTGAAATAACTTAACTGGTGCATCGAGAAATAGTAAATATGAATACATTATATTAGGAACAAAACACTACTGAAAAATAAAATTGGCATAATTGTGTACATTATGAATGAGTAATAATATTGTTAATGTGAAAAATGAACATAATAATAACAACTAAACAAGAGAGATGACTTCTGATGCATCGAAAAATAATTAATATGATTGCATTATATTATATAGAGGGTGACATGATGATGATTACATGAACAAAATATAACAATATTATGATGTCAGTAATATGAATAATGAATGATGTGAATGCCGAAGAAAAAAAAAATATATCATGTTGGAGTCTTATGTCTTATCAGTACAACAATACACAGAAATACATCAGTATTGGCAATGTAAATTGAGACTGATTGAATGTAAGTCGAGACTAATAATGATAAATGTATTAAAACAGAAACCTACACGAATTATAACAAAAGGATTCAATATAAGGTCTACTATGGGAATATGAAATTAATAGAGCCTAAATTATTTTATTGACCAACCATGTTTTGATTTCTGATTTGACATTTTTATAAGAATCGAAATTACGTAAACTTGGAGGAATTTGATTAAATTTGGAAGGTTAACACAAATCAAAACCTCAATTTCTGAAATTGAGTTGATGCTATTTCATGTCTCCAATAAAATGAACACGGTTTTGTAAGACATGACGTATTTTGAGACGTCTAGTAGGTCTAATGACAGTGGAATTATAAGATTTCTAACCTCCGTACCTGCTGGTATGAGTTACATTCATGTTTTAAAAATAGATACACAAATATATAATTCCTTGAGTTGAAATTTCTCAAGTGATAACTCACATTTTCATGCCATTTAGAGTAGAAAATGCAATGAATGTAGAATTCGTTTTTAATTTGCCAAAACCTTAATTCCGCTCCTCTACCTCATTACTTTCTTGATATCATGCCAGAGGAGAAAAAAACACTTTCCATCTCTTTCTATACACACAAGAGCGCAAGAAAAAACTCAAGTATAATTGAAAATTCCCCTAAATGTATTAATAATGTGAGTGAAACATTCTAATTAAAAAAATTTCCATGGATTTTCTAGCCTTTTGCACGCACAACCCCTCCCCCTCCCCCCCCCCTCCCTTCGTTTCCAAGGGTTTTCATAAAAATTAAATTGCCCCTGTTAATGCATGTACGTCTTGGGTTTATACTTTGCCTCTTTGCTCGAAGGCTTTTAATGGGGGGAGGGGGGGGGGGGGGGGCTGAAATGAGAGAAAGTCGAGAACTTAAGGGGATGTAAAAATAAAGGGTGGGTTGTGTGTATGTGTGTGTGTGTGCACGGAGGGTTGCAGATCGCCAGGGGATCTCAAGGGAGAAGGGATGAGGGGAGAAGACATTTTTTTAGAAAAATCTACAAGAACCTTCGTTTTCTATACTCTATATTATCAGCACTGGTTCTTAAGAAAGTGCTGGCTTTATGATGGGGCGAGTTTTTATGAGTGGTTATTTCAGTCGGTAATTTCCATTTCACCCCCGCCTCCCTCCCCCCCCCCCCTCCCTCCCGCCCCACCTACGTCATATAGACTGGAAAATGACTCGTCTACAGAGTTTAATTAAAATGGAATTAGTGTGCCACACCTTGCCATAGATACGAGTTTATGAGATGCTTCGAAAGCTTTTTACAATTTTTATGATGCTACTATACTTATATAATACGCTCATTCCAGTAAAATGCTATTTCGATAGTATGAATTAATTCTTTTCCGTAATTCATCCCGAGTTTTATGCACCAAGATGTGGAAGAAACGCTCGTGAATCTTCTTCTATTTCGCTCATCTTCTATTCGCGAATGTATTCAGAAATACTTCAAGTTGAATAACTGTTGATAGGATGATATTTCGTTGAAATTTTTCGATATTTGAGGAAATACGATGAATATTATATGAGTGAATATTAGGAGCTTGGGTAGAAAAAAAAATCATTTCAATTCCGTGAATTTTTCCAAAGTCATATAGTAGGCCTATCTCTATGATAATGATGCAATCTCGGAAATATTGGAGTCTTTGTTATTCAACAAAATTACATTTGTATTTGTGCAGATTCTCAACTCTGATTAAAAATGTGATAGTAAAATGTTGTGAATATTCCATGAATGAGTATGTTTCATGAATCTATCAGAAATCAATAGAAATGTTCAATGTGAAAACGTATTATTTCTTATAAATTCAAATTCAAAATTCATTTAATTCTGTTACAGAAATTACATTGTTCATTTCATGAATTGTTAAATGCCTCTTGAAGGGCACAAAGAAAACAGATACAAATAAATACTTGAAGTTATTATGTGTTTGTAACGATAGGCCTATACTTTCACCCCATCATGCAATAATCTTTCTTTCCTCCAACTCCTTTTCCACACACAAGCCTTGGCTCATGTGGGTTTTATTATTCTCAATATTTCTCTTCCAACTTCATTAATCAATTCATTATTGCACTCAACGTTTATGCACATGTGGAATAATTCTTTTTTTTTTGTACCATTTTTTTTTTGTGAACCAACTTATTGTGAATCACATATTAATATACATCTTGGAACATGATTTTAATTAGGTTGTGCTCAATTTTCATTTATATTGTATTGAAAAAAAATTGATTATTAAATAAATAAATTGACAAAAAAAAAATGTTAAACCTGTCTCATTCTACCCAATGTCCTCACAGAGTGTTTCCTATAAGCTGATGCAATTACACACTGTAGGCGTCATTAGATTTGTCTTCTGGCTCGGTTGATTGGAGATAATACGACGTCGACAGCGTCCGTAAAGCGTCGTCTTCCGCTCGGACGCCGTCGACAAATGATGATCAACAAACGATGCCCTAATGTCTACAAGAAGGGGCTACCAGTTAGAGTCAGAAGGGAAAGGGGGCGGAAGGGCTCGATGGAGAACAATTGAAAAGTAGGCCCAAAATAATGTTTAAATCGGAGATGTTTCTTTAAAAAAAAAGTAATTTTGGATGGAAAAATTATATTTGCAGGGTATTTTAGATTCAGCAACCGTTGAAATGAGATGGAATTATTTCAGAAATTTATCAGAGATATTTCCAAAATAACTCTATATAACTTATATTTATTCATTCATTTATTTATCGTATACACTAGTACAGTTGCACAAAAGCGCGGTGGCAAGGCCTTAAGAAGCTAAATAGCAAAATTAAACAATCATAATGAAAAATACTAATTTCTAATTTGAAAAATACTAATACTAATTGAAAACCAATCCACAAAAACTCTCAAATTCCCTCTCTTGAACGCTCCCCTATGTGCTACAAGTTATTTTTATGATCAGATTAAAAATTTAGAAAAATCTATACAAATATATAAAATTAAATAAAAATTTATAGTAATCGACGACAAGAACAACCACTTGGAACAACCAAGAGCTCCTACTCCTTCCCATTCCTTCTCTTCAAAACTGTCTTACTAACTAATATTCAGACATTATCGGGAGACAATGATTGCACACCAATAATTTGATATTATTACCGAAAAAGAAATTGAAAAGGATTATTCAACAATTATTGGATAAATGCTCTACGCATACTCATGATTCAATCTAATTCAAATTTTTGATGATGAGAAAATTACAAAAATTCCAATATCATCAGCGAAGAAAAATAAAATGATTCATGATACAAAATTTTCACACAAAATTGAATTACAGAACGGACTGGAAAAATGTGGAATTATTAAAAATAGACCTCGACGCATCATGATATGTAGTAATATAGGTGTGTACGGGTTGGGGAAAAGAAGTAATTGGGGTTTACTAAAATCTTACTCTCCATTCGCTTCTTATTGCTGATTTGTATAAAAATATTGATTTCATAAAATATTAGAAACACGCTTCTTATCGCTAATTTGTATAAAAATATTGATTTATTAAAATATTAGAAACAATCAACAAATCACATTCAACGAAGATAAATAAACGTCAGATTCACTGCGTATCATTACATCTTCATTTTATTATTCCCATTTTATCCGCGTTAAAATATCCATCTCTTGTTTTCAATTCCTCTCTTCCCGAAGTGTTCTAATGAATTGCTGAATAAAGTCATCTTAATTACGTTGTAAGCTGTTTTAATCCACCCCCTTCCCTCAAGAGCTTGACTTCAACCCCTTCAGGAAACCATTAAAACAATCTTTTAATAAAAGGGGTTAAAAAGTCGTCGACAAACGAGGATTATTTCATTAATTAGAGATTCACCTCTTTCGAAATATCGTTGTTTAAACGTTTTCTCTTCCATCTCCTTCTCGCTTACTCCATTAACACACCCTTGAATAATTAAGCAATTAACATTCAAGCTGTCTCTCTCTCTCTCTCTCGCTTTAACCCTTCCATTGATCTTAGGCGGCAACCTGTTGAGCGTAAAGGGGTGGGACAAGTACACTCTCAGCTAATTACGAACATTATTTGTACACTTTGATTCCATTAGAGCAAAAGTCACGTGGTTTTCGCGCCGTGATGATATAGATACATTATTGGGAGAGATTTCACGATATGGATGTTGAATTGAATTAGTCGATTTTGTCGAGGAACATGAACATTGAATGATGATAAAATCGTTTATTTTGTCATTTATAGAACCATATAAAATAATAATTGGAGGTTTTTTCCAGGATGAACGGACATGTTTTCTACAATTCAATAAATTAAAATCTGTGATAGTTTAATGTATAATCTTGAATTGACAAATAAATTATTATTATTAAAAAAATAAAAAAAATATATCACATTGATGATTATATTATATAATAATAATTCATATAATATATTATTTACTATTTAATTTCGGGATATTTCAGGAGGAAATGTAAGATTGATTGTGTTGCTTGGAACAGTTTGAGGTTCAGGTTCAGAGGATGTTGAAAGTCTATAGTGGTATTTCAAGTTCGATTTTTTCTAATTGTTCACAAAAGTTCATTTCGTTTTTGAGTATATTTATCAATAATGTCGGATCACAGGTCTCTGTATTATCTTGTAAGTATTCATCAATGAAGTAGTAAAATTTTCCAGTTGAAAAGTTTCTCAGATATGGTGATGTAATTATTGTTTTTTGTTAAAATTGAAAACGCGGCCCTCCATAGCTTAGTCAAATGAGAAAAAGATTTAGTCACTGAAGTCACCGTTGAGCGCGAGTCCCGCAGGAGGCATGGGTGTTAAAAGTCCGTTATTACCTGTTCATCGTACCCCCGTATAACCTAGCTGTTAGTGGGGTCGTTAACAAAATTACCATCAATCATTTTCATAAGAAACTGAGATTCAATGGAGATCTGCATGAGTGCTCTACAACCTCTCGACTATAAAAAATTGCCAATATTTCTTAATTCTCACATTTATTGATTAGATATTTCCAATTAGCGGTAATCGAAATTCAATCATCTATTTCTCCTATTATACATCATAAGTGAGATATATATTTCATATATCTGTGAAATATTCAGGTCATATTAATTGTTCGTTATCACATATTTTTATTCGATGAAAAAAAAAAGCCTATACGCATGATAATAAAACATATACGGTATATCAACAGTTTATAAGAATTTTCCGACGGTATTTATTTTTTTCATCCCTTGATTGTTGTTTGCGATAACAGTATGCAAAGTGGCAAAGACATCTCCACCGAGATGATGAATAGAAAGAGAAAAGGGGTGAAATGATAGTGAGAGAGAAACAGCTATAGGGAAAGAGAGAAAGAGAGAGATAGAGAGAGAGAGAAAGTATGAAAGGGTAGACTGAGATTATCGCACCACTTTCCAACGTCGACTTGATAAAAGGGGGCTTGAAACAATTTCAAGGGAAAAGAGCGAGAAAAGAGGTTTCCAACGTGTAATTAAACAAACCGCGAATTAACAAACTCAGCGAGTGAGTGAGAGAGAGAGAGAGTGAGAGATAGAAAGAAAGAGAGAGATAGAGATAGAAGAAAGGGAATTTACCAGACGAGTTAATTTACATTGTTAGTCTCAGAGTGAAAATGTTGAACGGGTCATGAAGACAATTAACAGCTTGATAAAAAAAAACTCACCCCTTTTTTAGTCGAAATAAGAGAGAAGAAAAGAATTCACGCTCGTGAAAATTACACGTCAACACAAAAAGCATTTGAATAAAATGTTGTTAGCAAGACCGAACATGGACATAAAAAAGATGTTCACTTCTTAAAAAAAAAAACAATCTATAATCAACATAACCTGGCACTACCACCAATGTTGAAACATGGAATAATCAAATATCTTTTGAAAATACGTATGCATAGATTTTCCAACTTATTGAAGATTGAGAAATTATCGACAGCACGATCACAATTACTCGAGTAAGGGTAAATAAAATATGTAAAATATAAAATATGTGAAATATGTATTGTTCTTTATTGTGTTCGTGTGTTCTAGAGTGCACATAATGTAAAAAAAAAAAATTTCGGATATTCAGGAACCATCTATATAACTAACCATCATCCATCAGCGTTCACATTTATTTTATCCTTTCAATTATCATTAGTGTCATAATTTTGTATTTTATCGTTAAGTTTTTCAATTTTTATTCCATTTTCATATCATTTCAATATTCAGTTACATAACTTTTCTATTAAATTTTCTCATGTATTTTATATTGATTGTTATCCTGTGCACTTTTGAGTCAGGGGCCAATAAGGGTTCATATATTGTATAATGAAATAATATCAAAATGAAATAAAATGAATGGAATATCATAATCAATTTTTTTTCAATTAAAACTGGTAATTTTGTATTCTCTGTGATTTGATCATCTCGACGGCTAAAAACAATAGAAATGTGTCACTTTTGGAGGATTTATCCATTCATTATTCGTCCTAATGAAAGGACATAATCACATATCAATACTCAGACGTCAACAGATGAAAAATCTCATTTTATATAGATTTTTGTGAAGTTTGAGATGAAAAAATCAGTTTGGTACAAATTTGTTTCATGTCCTTGACAATGCGTTAAACGAGTCTCACTAGTGAATAGACTATTGAATCGGGATATGAAAGAAGTCTGCTTTGTTGACATTGTCGATAAAGTAACAGATAATTCACATTCCATAAACCATCACAATTAATTCGAGCTAAATTTGTTTTCAAAAATCAAGTTAAAGAACATTCAAGATGATCACCCATTTAGAATCTAAATATTCTCGCATGTTTTAGACCCCAGATAAACCGATGTGTCGGTGTATCGTATTTAAAAGGTTTTGATAACAAAATTAAATGACCTTCATTTTAGACCGTAACATTGACATTGAATTGGTTAAACAAATAATTAATACATTTTTATCGTAATAATTTATTATATCTCACATTTGATTATTGATTCAAATTCACTACGCTCCTAAAATAAACGTCCGAAGACTAACTTTTGTGATAAGGTAATCCTTAAATAAATATGGATATTTTCCCCTATCATATCAAATATTGTGTTCCATTCTAACATTAATCTGAATTACGTCTATTTTGTCCTTGCCCTAACCTAGTTTTATCGTCGTAGGTAAAAATATGTACACATAACGACACCAAAATTGACCGATCTATCTGTATGGGAAAGTGAATGCCGAATTTGATAAAGTTCTCCCAGTACCAGCTTAAGTACTATTATATTGGTGATAAATCGGTCAAGT
Source organism: Brachyptera risi (assembly GCA_964007535.1). Lineage (NCBI taxonomy): Eukaryota > Metazoa > Arthropoda > Insecta > Plecoptera > Taeniopterygidae > Brachyptera > Brachyptera risi. The sequence goes on along the minus strand of OZ023333.1, from coordinate 36,009,461 downwards.
ATCCGCGCTATAAAATAGATACTACTACGTAAATAGTAGTTTACGGCGCTATTAAAAGCCAAGATATGGGCCATATAGAGGCAAAAGATCCCCACACACACGAAAAGAAGATGAATTTACACAGAAAATAACTATTTGAGAATGTCTCTCTCTCTCTCTCTCTCTTTTTCTCTCCCGTTCTTTTCAGCGAGATGATAAGAAAAGAAGTTGAATTGTTGAAAAGTGAATTTGATGACACGGAGAAAATATACATAAAATGAAAATGGCTTGTGTTACTTCTAAGATAAGGTATATCTTAGGTAGGTATCTTAGGTATATTTATATGAAAAGTCAGGTAAAAAATTTAACAGAATAGAATAATGGGTTATATCGGAGAATATTTCAGATTGGAAAATGTGATTTTGGTTTTGCATAAAATGATTTTTTTCGGGAATTCTTATTTTCCTCACGGAACCAATCGATTTCTCATCAAATTACAGTACATGAATTATATTTTCGATTTTCAATAAAATATTCTCTAGAATAATTCTAAAATGAAATGTATATAAGTTTTGTGACAATTTTTTTCACAGTTAATCCTAAATTCCTTATACATTCATTCAGCCAATTTTCTGTGCCTTATTGCAACTTGTATGGTGCATACAATTCTTCAGACATGGCCTATTCACCTACTTCCTATACACTGTGCTTCTACCAAAGCCTTCTTCTGCTAACTGTAGGTTTAATTTAACTTCTCGGAATTATCAATTCACATAATAAATTCAACAACTGAAACCCGGCTTTTGTCAAATGCCAAAAAAAGAATCAATAGCATGCAACTAAAATCGTAATATAAATGTATTATGCCCTTTATACAACACAACTCTGCTACTCAAATTACCTACAAAATATTATATTCTTTATCAAAGGTCCAAAACTGGGGGATTTAATACTAGGTCCCATATATCCAACATTCTCACCCCTTCTTTCCTGTCAACCTTTTTGATATCAATTGGAATGAAGACATTCAAAAAAAAAATTATAGGTCAAATGGAAATAGTAATAATTTAAAGAGAAGTTGCTAAAACGGTCTCTGTGATATTTAAGTTGTCTTTTGAATTATGGAATGTTTTTTGAGTCTAATTGAGAGTATAATGAACGACAAGTTGTCGAAGGACAGAGTGTCACACGAAATTCTCTTCAATAATTAATAAACACGTATATTATTGTCAGTTTACATCGTACCCATGTATTATACTTCATTCGGTCGATGTTTCGCCTTTTGTATAATATGTCCATTTTGAATATTTAATCAAGATTTTTACCTAGACACACAAATTTCCAGTTCACTGAAGGAAATGGTTGAAAGTTTGGAAAAGCGATATAGAGGTTAGAGAGGGTGTATAGGGAGGGGATAATGGCGGAAAAATTCAGACGGAGTCTAATTCCCCGAGTGGAAATGTTTCAGAAGTAAAAACGATGAGTTTCGATGGACAATTAGGAGAAATTTCACTTTATAAACATACATTATTAATCTCTTTAGAAAAAAATACGAAACAACGGAAACCTTTCAGAAAAAATCCAGCTCCATGAAAAATGATACATCATAAAATATGTACGCTCTGAGATAGACACAAAAACGTGCAGTAAAGCTAATTTTGTTTTCAGGTTTAATGTTGGAAATGTGTTTCCTTGCGAAGAATTGCATGAAATCTGATACAAAAGCCATAAAAGTTCGTCGCCATCATCGATATAATAAGAGTATTCGAAAGTGAAATCCTCAAAATAAATGAGAATAGGGGTAGGAAACTAGTTTTGTAATGAAATGGAATGCACGGAGGGTGTGGGGACAAGAGGGAGGTATATGCCCATATACACTACCCTTATTGTTCATTGTTATTTAGGGGTGATACACTAGTTTCTAAAACTGATGTATAAAAAAAATACTACCATTAAAATCTGGATACAACCATAAATAAACTATCCCTTTTATTTTTTGGCAACCATTATTACTAGTCGTTATAATATCCTCCAAAAAAAGGGGGAGAATAAAAAATTCCCCACACTCTTATTCCTTGAAACTTTTTTTTCAACTCACCCCATTTTTTTTTCGATATAACAATATCCAACCAACGAGCCCCAAAGAAACGTAGCAATTATAAGAGAGGTGTGAATATAGTTTTATATTAATCAAAATGGCCTCCCCCTGACATGAAGAGTTTCTCTCCTTAGACAGTCACATTATAAATTCCGTACTTCATTTAGTCACCATTTGATGTGGTTACGGACGCATGCGACAATAGAAAAACCCTACATATTATTATAGAATATGCAAATGTTGTGGATGTCACTGCGTTTGGGTCGAGATATACGCCTATACTGCAACTTGTTTCGGTGGCATTGGAGATGGATGCACCAGTGCACCTATTTGCTTGACACACTTGCACGCGTTGTATGCAAATGTTGTATATATTTACGGGGTAGTTGAACGTAACGTGCGAGGTGCCAATACAGGAGGTAAATAACACTGTGAAGAAGGGTTGAACTTCATGCTGGTGTGATACGCACGATAGGGTGCAAATTAAAACATGCGAAGATAATTTAAAACAAAAATAATGACAGTATATATTCATGCTTGGATTTATTTGTAATGTTTTGAATATTTGAATTTTTTAGAATCGTGAAATATCAGTTCTTGAGGGAGAAATTGTATCAATTATTCATCAATTGATAGAGTTGAAGAAAAAATGTAGAAATTTGTATGATCAACACAGATGATCGTGGATTATCTGTGTGATCAATGGTACCAACACTCCGAATCAAACCTGTTTCTGTGAGAACAGTTCTTTTTTTAACTGAAATTGAATCACTTTTCAAAATACTGTGAAAATGTCTCGGAAAATGTACACAAAGTTGAGAAAAAAAATAGAAATGTTGCTATCTCAAGTTGGTATGAAACAATAGATTCACATACCAACATAGCAGTTCATCTCAAGTGATATATAAACAAGATGCACTAAGGTGGTCACTACTGAGAAAAATTCACAAAAAATTCCGACCCTGGTGTTGATGAATTGTTTATAAATTCTCATCAATTTGAAAAATCATAAAACTACTATTCTATTTGAATTAAGAAGAGAATATTTGTATAGTTTTGTAGTACCAACCTTTGCCGAAGAAATGCCAAGCTCGAATGGAGAATCATACACTGCAATGAACGAAACAACGTGTCATTGATTTCAAGTCGCTAATATTATATTTTATCTTTTATCTTTTATTGATAATTATCTTGGCTGGGTTGGATATTTCACGTTTTGTGTTCGGCAAAGAATCACCGAAATTCAATTTGATTTATCTTTATTACTTTCATGAACCTGGGTCGGAATATATATATTCATAGCTGAATCAATAATATATTTTTGGTATCGCTAGTTTTATATCGGAGAAGAAAATTTGTTTTTAAAAGATGGAAGGTTTTTCCTACCTTTTTTTTTTACCCGGGCCATTCACACTTTGAGAGAGGAGAATTTACTCACTATAGATATTTTGGTAATATGATTTCTTTCAAAACTCAAGTCTAGGAAATTTAAACATAACATTCGATCAGCATACACATCAATCAATGAACACACATATAAATCAATTAACTTATTCAGAACTGCATGCCACAGAAAATCACCAACTCCAGATATAAAAAAGACATAAGTAGGCCCCATAAATATATTTGTCTAATGTTTAGAGATATATTTAAATCATCATTCTTTCATTTTTTGGGAACAAAATAATATTGGAGTATCTCTAAATTGGAAGATAGAATGGAAAATATCATACACCGTGTGCAGAAATGAGAGAAAGAACATTTTTCTGATGGTTGAATAATAATGTATACAAAACTAGTCATTTATTTTTCGAACCAAGTACAAGCGACTCACAGAAATTATTTGAACTGTCCCACGACATGAGTGACAATCGTGTATATCAATATATATTTTATATTTCATATCTCTCAAATATGTGGATATAAACATAATGATGTAAATTTCAAAACTATTCAGAGCATCTCAAATTTGATAACCAATATGGAAATTCACTCTTGTTATGGATCATCAATATATCTCAGCTTGATAAATATGGATCATACTATACGAGAAATTATAGACTCATACATATCCTTCCCTGGTTTTTCTCATTTCTCTCTATATTACTCATCTGCTATACTCCAACCAACCTCACAAGGTGAAACCAAGCATATCTACCAGCTATCCAATAGCAAAATAAAAATATAATTTCTTTGATTTCTCATCCTATTGAAACGTCAGCATTAGAATAATTGCTTCAAGGTTTGGACAATTGAGTAGCATGTTTAAATCCCGAGTCAATCTTTGATGGGATGTATATCTGTTCACTCTAAGAGGGTGGAAGAGTGGGAGGGAAGGAGGGGGTAGGGGGGAGGGGGGAGGGGGGGGGGGAGATCGACAACGTAACGGGACTGTTTTGACGATAACGTGTAGATATCATGCAACCCTCCACTCTATTCGGTACCATCCTAGCCATACCACCTTAATAGAATAAAATAACCCCAAAGACAAGCACACACACATACAGCATTTAAATAGATAATATAAAGTAGAAGAGAACAGAAAGATAATGAGTGGTATGAGGTTGAATGTGAATGGTTTATGCAAGTGACTGTCTAAGAAATGTTTCGGTTTGACTCTACGTTTCGCTGTTCTATTATGTTTTAATATGTCATATTGTTATGTTGTATTTCCACGTGATGTGAGAGATCCATAAAGTAGAGGTAATGTCACTGAAGTATAATGGAGTGGTCTGAAGGGTGAGGGGTTACCAACTATAGAGAATGGAAATAATCGGAGAGTTATTACGTGGAAGACGATTCAGTTTTTTTTTCGTGATGAACAGTTGGCATTATGACTGGATCTATCAGATTAATCTGAAAAATGTATGCATTTTTCGTTTCATTTCTACAATTATTTCTCGGAATGTTTCATTCAAATGATGGGATAGGTAATACAATTATATTTATTTTGTTATTCTCTCTTAAATGTTATTATCGATAATTTTTTCATATTTTAATAAATTGATTTTTATTCTGTGTGTTTTCGCAATCTTATGATGTGAGACAGAGTCTTGAATGAAGATATATTTATATATATATATAAATATACATATATATATATATATATATATATATATATATATATATATATATATATATATATATATATATATATATATATATATATATATATATATATATATATATATATATATATATATATATATATATATATATATATATATATATATAATCAATGATGAATTTTGAAACGAATGATATATTGAAGTGAAAATAGAATACATTATATAGAATATGAAACTTGAAGATGTATACCACAAGGTGTCATCAATAAATACGTATACCGAATCGTGTCTGAATAATTTCACCCATTATCCACATCTATTCCATAACAAATATAGGGTATTCTCAACTGACGTCACGCATTGTTGAACGAGAGAGACAACAATGTCCACCAGTTGGAATTGACCAATCAGAATATTTGGTAGTCCACCAATTCGCTGTGTTGCTATGGTAACGATTGTTTGTCGTTTGTTACGTGCGAACACCCAATACAACAAAAGAGAAAATCGAACTCTTATTTCAAATCTCAAAATGGTTATTTTAAATATTTTACATCGTTGGTAAAGCTGGTATATTTATGATGAATGATTTTTGAAAAAAGTAAAACTCCCCCATTATATCGAAAAACACACCCGTCCCATTGACAAAAGTGCGCGCGCACAAAAACGGCTTTCATAAAATCAAACAGATTGTGTTGTATTAAATATCAGAAATGAAAAAAGAAAGGGTTGGAAAATGCTATTTATCATGTATTTGTTTTTTTAATGGAACGGAAATAATATACGAAAAAATCATTGCATTGTCAACGAACATTCTCAACAATATGTTGCGTTATGCTCTTTTTATACTATATTATATACTATCATAATGTGTTATTGTTCGAAACAGAATCAAATCACGGCAAAGAATTATAAAACTTCGAATAATAGACAATGAAATTTGAATGTCACTTTCAAAAATGAGAATCTTTCTGAAAATGCACTGGTAGTTTCATTGAATTATGAAAAAGATTTATTATGATATTTATATTAAAAATTTCAACCTAAAAAGATATGGAAGAATAAGGTTCATAGTGATATGTAGTTTATCAGCGTCACAAACTTGTGATCTGTAGAGGTAGAGGGAGATGAGGGGAGGGGATGAAATTCAAAAGAGAGAGAGAGAGAGAGAGAGAGAGAGAAAGATGTTATTGATGAAGAAACGAATACGAATTAAAGAGTAAAACGAAATATAATGAACCAACATCTAAACGACAAAGAACAGTTCAGACTCCATGCAAACAGATTTATTCACCCCTGACTTGAATAAAAAATACATAATAAATATATTCTATCATTTTAAAAATCAAACTCTCCTAACAGATGACGAATTGATGGCAATAAACAATCAATATAACTTTAAAATTGATAAATTACTCTTGATATGAATCCAACAATACAGGGGGGTTGGATGATTAATTATTATGAGCAATTGCATCACTCGGGGTTTGATCACACTACTTTTCTCGTTTCTGAAACTACGTTCCAATTGCATCCAAGAGGGAATAAAATTGTACACCAACATTAAAAACACGGATATTACCGTTTTATTTGTGTAGCTGAGGTATTTTAGGGTATATATTCATTTTTCAGGACGAGATTTATGATAAGAAACGCTACTGCGTCTCTGAAAATTATTATATTCGTGAAGTTGTAGCGAAATTATCTGATTAACAAAATGTCCACACTTATAAAGTTGGTATAAACGAGCTTCTTTCATGGTTTCAACTGTATATACAGAGTAGATATCGCGTCCCCTCTTCCCACAGAAAAAACTTTCATTATTCCAGAACCGAGAAAATGTCGTCAATATCCACAAATTTGAACGTAAAATTCTTGTTTTAGAAAATGCTGTAGGTAGGCCTATTCACCTCCCCCCCTCCCGCTCCCCCCACCCTATCCAGTGTTTCTCGCGGGGGTGCTAACAGAAATCTATCCGGCGAATTCAATTTCCAAGCCTCTCTGTCAATGCGTTCCTTATGATACACTTGGGGGGCGGCGTCGCGGCGCGAGGCGTCGTTTCTATCGGGGGACGACGGAAAGGAGCAAGAAAAACAACAACGACAGTGACAGGGTTGCCATCCAGGTGAAAGTTGAAGAGTTGCAGACGAGACGATGTAATATATTTGTGATTAGATCCGAAAAGGCAAAGTTCAAACTTATATACAATCCTTGTTTTCACAGTATTTTTGGTATAATAATCAATCTTGTTCAGGCACACACTGACAAGAATGTGATATTACATTCCTATCGATATTGTAGTCCTATATATGATCATTTCTCAGATTTTTCTTCATTGAATTTCATAGATATAATTACTAGTTGAGACTGATAACTGTAAATGTAGTATACTCATTTTCATACTTTGAATGTATCAGAAATCTTTTACACAGTTTTCATCGTTTTCTCCCACAGCCTTGAAGACTTTGTGGATTTTATTTGAATGTTCAGTGTGTTTATTTTGTATGTGAAAAAGTGATAACCACACATTATCATTTCTTAATTTTTCAGAATGTGCTTCAACAACGACCATTTATCAAAACAGTATCAAGTTTTTCAAAATATAACCAACGTATCAAAAATAACGAACCATTAAAAACTATCAAATAAAGAAAGGTAGATCCATCAAAGTTATATCAATAATCACCTCAGTATTGACGGTCTCACACGACCGTCTCTCCGTATCATTTACCACCAACACACTGACGTTTCGATTCACCAACAATTACAAAATAGATTCTCTACTTCATTATAAAGCAAACGTTGAAAGTTACCACGTTGCAAATTACCTGACCGCACTTGCAGTTGCCTATTGTATCCACTTCATAGAATGATAAACTGGTTTTCGACATTGAATATTCTGTTTGCTTATAATCCATAATATAATATTTGGCGCAGCAAACGTTCCCTTCCCTTTCGACCCCCTCTCCCCCCCCCTCCCCTTGCATTTCTATGACAACCGTTTACCTGTCACTGGATTTTAGTTTTCATTCATAAATGTTGTAATTGATTACCCGTGGCGATTACCAGCCTCACATAAACTAATAGCTATCGGTAAGATATTAATTGTTTAGGTTTGAAGGATTTTACTCAATGTTGGATAATATAATAGAAGATTGGAGTACAGTTGAGGGTATATGAATTTCAACGGAGTATGAGGTATTTTGTAATGTGGTGAAATGTAGTGAATATACTATTAGGAGTTGAGTGTTTCAATTTTGAATCTTCTTTTTTGCTCGTAGTTAGGCTCGGTAAAATAATTGAATTGAATAATAAATCTTCTGTTGGAAATAGAAAGGATTAATTATTCATATCAGAATGTATGGAATGAAACACTATCAACATTGTCAATAAATCAAATGTCTGATTGAATATTTCATATTTCTATTGATTGATATTTCTAATATTTCTATTCTATAATTCTTCATTATTTTTATTATTTTCTAATTTATGGGATGATAAAATCGCACTTGTGGTGCCCCGTTCAAACGATCCTATCTCTCATCCACAGCCTCAATTGGAAAACAATGATTTGGTACCGAGATTCGATGTTATTAAAAAAATCTATTAATGAAGTAAGTGAATATTTTATATTTAAATGATAGAATGGAAATGTAGAATGATTGCTCTTCCTCTGAAAATCTAGAAGGAAGATATTTGAATACATCGCATCATTATTACTGAAATGTCATTTCTTATTTTTGAATATTGCTTCAGAACTGAATGATATTCAAAAATAGAATAACATATTTCCAATGTATTTGGCGAGGAGATTCGTCGCCCGTACGTTCAGCCTCGTAACGCATTATATTCACTAATCTAGCATAGAATCGAGTGAAGATGAAATAGATAGGAAACATGCATGCAACTGTCGCATTTCTTATTCTCTCCTTTACGACAGTCCGATGCATTTACTGAGTTTCTTCTAGCACCTGGCCTCATCTTGAGATACACGCATGCGCAATAAACATCACATTATTTCAAATACGACCAATGACAAAAGATTCTAAAGAAGGTTCGGACATTATTTATGTAATGGGCAGCTGATCGAAGTTCGGATATATAATCCTCTTCTCATGTGTGTTGATGGCTGTCTACCATAATACGAAAAATAAATATTATTATTATTACTGATTTTATAGCATAATTTTTATAACTTTCGATGAAATACTAAATTTTGAAATCTAATTCTGATGGTTTTGATACAATTGATCATTGAAATTTTTCTTGATATTGATCATTTCCAGTGATACATCCATTATTTATATTGCTCATGTTGGTAGTTGAGCGCCAATGCAATCATATTCGAGGTTGAACAAGAGATGATGAACCACAAAGAATATTACTAGTTGGGTGAATAAATTTGCAATAAAAACATAAATTTAGAGAATAAAATCGAACGATTCATTGTATATGGTATTTCTAATCCATAACTGATTTCATCGATTCGAGAATTGAGTTTATATGCAGTAATTTTCAATGAGTATAAAAGGCAGCCCTTCGTTCAAATGAATAAAAATGTGCCAAAGGAATTCATTATTGGAGAGATAATGATGTACGCTTTCCGGTCTTTTGCTAGACAAAATTCACGTTTACAAGATAAGAAAGAAGAAAAAGTCAGAATGTTAAGATTAATGTAAAATCATGAAAGAAAAAATACATAACAAAAATAAATATATATTTTTTTTTCAAGAAAAGAAAAGGCCATTTGCAGTTTTGTCAATGTCCATTCCCTTTGAACTTTATGATATTTGGACTCTTTTCTGTTTTGATTTCTCTGTGTAACGGTGCGTTTCTCAATGATGTAGTTATAATTTTGCAGGTAGCTGCTGGCAACGACCGAGTACTGCGGGATCGACACTCCCGCTCGGTACTGCTGATGTATACGATAGACGGTCGATCGTTACGATAAGTACGAGTGGAACACAGTGGCGGAGTGAAATCATGCATCACTACTGATGTTCACAACACAAATACTTTGACTTCTTTTATGTCGGTACTTATTTACAACAGAAAATACAGAAGCGAGGAAAAAATATGAACTGGAGGTAAAAACCTTTATCATACATTTGACTTTGATTTCAGTATGTTACGTCATTTATGTATGGATGAAACGTTCTATCATTCAAACATGTGTATTGATAACTGCATTTTTTTGTCTGTCAATAAACATGTCTTGAATTATATTCATATTTAATATATATATATATATATATATATATATATATATATATATATATATATATATATATATATATATATATATATATATATATATATATATATATATATATATATATATATAAACACACAAATATGTTTGCAAATGACATTCTCAATCCTTAATTCGCCAACTCAAAAGAATGGATGAACAAGTTTTTTTCAACGTAATCATTCAAATTAAAAATGATAATGGATACCATATAATAAGCATATGCTTGAATTTGTATAAATATTTCTATTTTTATTTTATATATCACATCATTCCCCAATCTCATGTGTGGGCCAAGTAAGTTCTGATAATAAAATAAATTCATTATTGTATTTAAAAGATGAGTTATTTTATTTCTCAAATCTCTGGCTCGTATTTTATCACCTACACGTAAGGCCACCCAAGAGTATAAAATGACAAAAACAAATATAACAAAAGAAAGTAATATATGACAGGAAAAAAACGAAAGAAACTGAAGTACAGGTATTTAAAATGGTCAGAGTATTCACCTTTTCAGAATCCAAGTCATCAGTCTTATTTCGGTTTTCCATAACAATTAACCAAGAGGGGCAGAGGGGGGAAGATTGGATATATATATATTTTTTTTCAAAACTGGTTTTCGTTTTTCTTTGGACTTGCCATTAAACCTTGTGTGAACCGGGTCATCTTTTGGTCCAGTGTGTATTGAGACGATCTCTCTGAGGGGTGCTTTACAAATGTTGGCTACCTTTGTTTCCTTTTGAGCCCCCTCCCTCCCCCCCCAACCCTCCTTAATCCCATGCGCGTCTCAAAGGGCCAATGTGTCCAGCCAAATTAAGCTCGCAGTCACATTTAGATCGGGCCAAGGGATAGGTGCTAGCTCGAAACACAAAAGAACACTAAGAATGGAAGGTATTATTATGAATATTGAGAATATATATGGGTGATGCTTTGTTAGATTTTAAGAAAAGTGAAAACCAAAATCGAGAAATTTATTCGAGCAGATGAAATTCGAATGAATTATTTACGTGATCAGTCGCCAATAAAGCAACAAATATACAGAAATAAAACATTCCAAAAATATTAATTGATAATGATATATCAACAAAAACGGGATTTTAATTTTTTTCCCATCTGAATGGATCTATTTGTAAAATACTGCCCCGATATTACTGACATTCTTCATCTATGATTTCAGAGCTGTTAACGTAAAGCCTAGATGAGAAATTCATGTGAGAGTTGAGGAAAGAAATCCGTTCTGACCATTTCAATCGACGACTCGAAATAGGCGTGGCTTCACCAGTAGGCCAGTTGGATCTACATCATTTGTGATCATTTGAAGATACCCCGATTGGATATTTGACTTTCACTACAGTTCTAACAGCCCTGTTGATTGGACGGTATGATTTGTGACGTCAAGGGGGCGGAGACTGTGAGTCGTCAATTGGGCCGTGTTTTCGATGAACCTACGAGATTGATTTTATGAAACTGGGCGTTATTATTATATTTTTTGGTCAAACACAATATTATCCCAAATGAGTGTATCAAAATTTGATTCAACTCGATTCATGTAGTGAATAAATAACTTATTGAATGAATATAAATGAATTCAATAACTTTTACATCATTCAACCAACGGATATGATAGCTTGGTTCCACTGATATTTCCCTAGTTGTAAATGAATATCCATACATATACTTATAGTCTTAGTGAATATAATAGAAACTGAAGCTAGTCGTGTGTGAATTTGTGGTAATCCAACTAGTTTTATAGTACATATTTAATGCGTTCGAGTGAAATTAGACTCAGCTATTTGAACATCGGAACTGGATATAATTCGTTGCCAGAAACATTCTTCATCATTCGTTAACGTAATTCCTCACCCATAAATAATTAGCAAAACGAATGTCTCAAATTTTGTTTTTCAGAGTTTTTCTTTTGGTGAAGCTTCCACATGAATGGTTTCTCTCAAAACCTTTTTTTTCCCTCCTTCTTCTTCTTCATGAAACCCGACAATGGGTTTATTCTTCCTAATTCTATCATTGTGTATGTGTAACCATGTTGCTTTCACTCTTCCCCCTCCCCTTCCCCTTCATCACTGTCTCACTCTTACCTACACACATACTCCCTCCCTCTGGCCAAGGTAAATAACTATTCTTTACCCTCTAAATTCTTTACAAGAGCTTAGATTTCGTTCATTAATGGCTTCGAATATCTGTATTGTATTGCAAAACTGAAATATGTCTCTCCTACGCCGCTTGGCCGTGTGACTATACTGCAATACAGGTATGATGTCATCCCAAGTGAAGGAAACAAGAGTTTATATATATGTTGATATTAATGATTGAAATATCTGATTGATGCTTTTCTATTCGGATTGAATTGAGGTTTGATGAACTCACATATTCTCCTGTTGAATGCCGATGACAGCATTGCGCAGGTGCTATTTCAAATGAAACGCTCGTATTAAACCTTGGGACGATTCAATTTTATCAATCAAATTTAACTTGATAATATTCATGAATGATTTCGAAATTTGTCATACTATATCTTATTGGAATTTCTTTGTCTCATGAGGAAAAACTCATCTCAGATAGTATTTAATCAAAAGAGTTTATCCCAAAAAATACATTGGTGGTAAAAATCGAGTAATAACTA
>OZ023333.1:35908930-35991430 GCA_964007535.1 Brachyptera risi | reverse complement strand
TCCCTGGAGCAAGTTAAAAGAAAAGAAAAATAATCCGAAAATGAAATGAATATTAATATAACCAACACTTGTGAAAGCCTACACGAATCAATATATATATATATATATATATATATATATATATATATATATATATATATATATATATATATATATATATATATATATATATAATATTTGGAACGCTTCAAGCTAAATGAACCCAGTGTTTGTTATTGGATATCATTCCTCCGCCTGACTCACGTCTCTTTGGTGAATCAAGCTTTATATAAAGAAGACTTTACATAAATGAAACGAGCGAATTGGAATTGTTAAAGGGAATAAGGGATTGAAAGAGTGAGACAGAATGATACAGATGGAGAGGGGTGAGTTAAAGAAAGAGAGAGAGAGAGAAAACACGAAATAAGAAAAAAAAAGAAACAAATGGAACATAAAAAGAAACTACTTCATTAGGGAAAAACTCGGAAACCGAAAACTCAGTGAGACGTTGCATTTTTCGCGAAAGCAAAGAAACCGAATTCGAACGAAACGCGCTGCTAGTATAATATAATGAAGCTAGAGCAAGCTTCCACCAATTGAGGGCGGCAGCATTTCTACATATACGAGATAAAGAAGGCATCGTAACTACCCCCGTAGAACCGATGCTGCTACATCTATAAGGGTATATGAATAAAAGGAGAGCAGCCCCCCCACCCTTCCCTATACCACTCTTTCCAATGCCTTCTTCGACTGTCAATTACTGCGTTGCCAGGGAATTTCTTGGATATTTACCCCTAAATGATATGCACACCTCCCTCTTCTCCACCCGTCTCGATTCATTCGCCCATATCAATCCTATTTAAAAGATATCAAGGATAGATTAGATATTTTGATATGATTTTTTTTCTGTTAACTGTATTTCATGTTTTGTTTACACAATATTAGTCAGCCCGCATACAAGAACTTCAGTTCTTACGCGGGCTTCACATTATCATAAAATCCTCTCACCAATATTACAACAAACCTAAATTACAACTTCATACTGTTTACTTCCATTCAGTATATTCTTGATCGTGTATGTTTTTATTGTCTGTGTATGTATTCTGTTTGATTAAGACATGTGAATAAAATGATTCGAAATTGAAATTTAACTGAAAATTGGATTTGAAAACTTGCATTCATTTCTTTGTCTATGGCCCGGTATCACTAAGGTCCAGTATTACCAAGTCCAGTTAGTATTTATCTGAGAGTTGGTGAAAACAAATAGCATTGGTAACCATGGTGATAACAAGTTTGAACTGTCAGATAAAGGCTAACTAGACTTGGTAATACCGGGCCTTAGTCTAGTTAGCCTTTATCTGACAGTTCAAACTTGTTATCACCATGGTTACCTGTGGTATTTGTTTTCACCAACTCTCAGATAAATACTATCGGGGAATCCTACGAATGTGTGTGGGATGAGTATTGTGTAAGTAAGTGTGGGTTGTGTGGACACACAATGAGGGCACACTTGATGGATTATTCAGAATATGTATTCTTATTGAATCATTGGGAATGTCAATCATTGAATATATCAAATTCGAAGTTTATTTTTCGTGGACATATGTGAGAACACAATGTGAACCCATAATTTTTTCGAGTTGGTTTCATGCAGATTTTCATGATATCACTGGAATGATACGTAATTAAACATCTATTATATTATATTTATCTGTAATCACGTGAATCATATCGAATAGATCGCTTCGTCAATTCACCCAATTAATAAAATCGAATCAATACAGAATTAATTGAAAATTTCAAATCAAATGAACGCTCAGTGAACAATAATTATAATTTTTCTCAAGGTTAATTTATTTCTCATATCATCTGTTTACAATTTAAAATTTGACAGAACGTGTCTAGTTATATAGTATTATTGTTCTCTTGCACAGCTAATAAAATTCCACCACAAAAAAAATCACCTTCGAGATCGAACCACAATTCGAGAGAATTAAAATGACAAACAAAAAAGTAAGTATTTAAAAAAAAAATAGCATAACCATTTGACATGTCTGGGTGGTGAAGCTATGGAATGAGCGTCGTTAATATATCAATATACCAAGAGTATTATAATATCGAGAGAAAGAGAGAGAGAGAAAGAGAGAAAAAGAGAGAGATAGAGAGAAAGAGAGAGAGAGAGAGAAAGAGAGAAGGAAAACCAGCGTCACATTCTTTTTAGCTATTTTTTGACTTATGCTTGTCTTTTGACAGACAAATGTCTTCAACTCGTTATTCTATCTATTGTTTTCACCAAATGAAAAGATTTGTATTTTCGTCTTATTGGTCCACGAGAGACCCTCTCCTTGGTTACCGCCCGTTTGTTATACTGAAGCTTGTGTCCTCTCTCTTTTTTTACCTCCGAAGAACACGAGAGACCGAGAAACCTGTGCCATGAATTATCTGAAGACACACAGTGTATATTATAACTTGGCGTATTAAAATATATTAGATTTTTACGAATGAAATAATATTATGGGACAAGTTTTGTTTTTATAAATATAGTTCATCAAAGGATTATGATATATTGACGAAGATAATGAATGGATATAATATTTAAATGCTGCATCATTGTTCTGTAGCAAACGTTTCAAACCATATGAATAATAATTTGGGAATTAATGTGATGAGATACGGATTCCTTATGAGGGAAAATCACTAGACTAGTAATCCTATAGTCACTAGATATAGTAACATATTGATTTAACAATGATTATTGCTAAATTTGAAGAATGTCGAAGTTTTCATTCAAAATCTAACAATACAATTTTATGATAATGTATTTTTACTTCATCATTGGAATGTATTTTGTTTATCCATAAACTGAGATAAAATTCAAATATTATATGAAGCCATACTCTCAAACAGTCATTACAGATGGTTATTGAAACCGTGAAGTTTCAATTTTAATCTAAATTCTATGAAATTCTTCACTTCAATAATACGTGAGCCATTTTATATAATTGATTTCTAGTATCGGTATCAAATGATGTGTTAAAATAATATGTTCTATATTCACAGTTATAACTCATGTTTCGACTTTTGAGAGTGACTTCCAAACAGCTGTGACTCAGATATACCCAGTTGACTACCTACTCAATCTATCTTACATAATCCAGTTCCATTCTCCACCAAACTATCCCCACAGTTGTAAGATCTCCAGTTATCTCTGTTATAGCCATCCATCCACGTATGACGTATATTCTACGGTGGCTCAACAATGCTACCACAACCGAAACACGGACATTTGCACGGTGAATTATGGCCAAGTTGGTACTGGAATGTGAGTGTCCCAAGTGATCAGATCTCATACCAATCGAATAAAAGAAATGTGGAGAGGGGAAATGGCAAGTATGCAATACGAAAATACTGATCCCAAGCATGCAGTTAGTACGGTGACGGAAAATGTGTCGATATTTGAACTATGAAGATGAAATTGAATCATAGTTATGAAATGCTACTAAACGGTCCCACCAATTCATTCATCTTTGACTCAAATGCGAAACAATTGATATGTATATCAATATTCGATATTATTGAAAAATATATTGATGTTATTAAAAACTGAGTGAGGACAGGTATTACCAAGTCGAGTTAGTATTTATCTGAGAGTTTGTGAGAATTAATAGCATGGATAACCATGGTGATAAGAAGTTTAAACTGTCAGATAAAGGCTAATTGAACTTGGTAATACCGGGCCTGAAAGTAATTTGTTACATATATTGTAACCAATATTAATAATACTTGATTGAAAATGAAAATATCAATGAATACATGCTTATCATGAAATTAATTTTGAAAGTGATGTTGAAATATTGAGTTAGAATGCCTCCATGAAAAAATATATTTTCCGAAAGTAATTTGTAACAAATTGACTCATGGGGGCAAATACTCAGAGAAATTGCGTATTATGAAAACATATTTAGAAATCATACTACATATTATGAGAGCTGGTTTTACCTACAATTGGAAATGTATCAATTAGATCACTATTGGTCAAGATAAAAAATAGCATATAAGTAACTAAGGGTGATAACAAGTAAGTTCGTTAATTATTGCTTAATTTAGTGATTACATAACCTATCGGATCGCAAAAATTAGGGGGCCTCAGCATTTTTCCTTTCATTTATCCCAATTCAAATTCGTTACATTTCTTCATCCTATAAATCAGTATGAGAATAAATAACGCGACATCTTGTCCACGATTAAACGGTATCAAACGATTTCTTGTTGGAAACGTTTTACCTTACCAAATGAACTAACTCCGGCCAAAACGAAACTAATAAATCGCTCGACTTGGTTGCGCGTGTTCTAGCAAATATATAACAAGGCTTAATTTATTCGACTGGTCCTCTCTACCATGAGCAAGAAAGAGAGAGATATAAAGAGAAGAAGAAGGGCAGCTATTGAAAACTTAAAACCCAAATGTGTTTGAGGACAATAGGGCCCGTTAAATGGCGGCCAAAGAGCATGAGATCGTGTGTGGAAGATATGTCAGAAAGTGAACGAAGGTGCGAGCCATTATACTAATCAAGCCAGATATTGTTATACGATAGATACGCGAAGTGTCGTAACTTCTTAGACTTTAGAATATATGAATAGATTGCAATTTTATAGTCGAAACAATTAAATGGAAGGAACACCTGGTCTGAAAGGCGGGTGTGTAAGGGGAACAAGAATGACAACAACAAAAATTTAACAAAATGGTGATTTTACTTTTAAGAATCTTTTTTTTCTTTTTCGTTTTCAAGATATAGAAAAATGAAACTGATGAGCATACTTGGATGACAATATTTTTGTGAGAGATTGGAATCTTTGTTCGAAAAATGTTTGGTTCTTTGGAAAGATTCTGTGGCAGAGATTAGTGATCTTTAGAATGTATAGATGATGGATTCGGCTCAGACTGGGGATTGCGCATACTTAAGAATGGTTGTATTGTCATGTGAATAACAGAACAGTGAAACAATTACGTAGAATGTCGGTTCGAAGCGTATTATACTCTGGGATAAAAGACTTTCTGTTACAGATTTCAGTTGAAAAATACCAAAATGAGGGAAAAAATTCAAAAACATTATTTCAAGCTGATCATTTATGTTTCATTTAGGACCTATACTGTCTTTGTTGTCCTTACTTTTTATTCTGTTCACAAGGAGCACGTCGATTGATACTTTTTTCACTGATTTTATTGTCGCATATCAATATATTCTCATTACAAATATTAATTTATTGATTATTGTCTCATTGGCGATCCCACCAACAGCTAGGCTATCTGAGGGTACGAATTAGAAGATGATAATGATACTATACGAAGAAGTGATGGGTGAAAGGACATTTACAGAAGCGCATGCTCAATTCGGGACTCGAACCCATGCTCAAAGCTATGCCTTGGCTGACTCAGCTAACGGAGAGTAACAGTTTGAATATTCAGATTGATATAAAAAAAAACATCATTATTACTAATGAGAATGAATTACATGTGTACTATACTGTAACTAGGTATACTGGGGTAATATAGTTGAGTTCTCTAAGAGCTTCATCATGCAGGACAAACCCAACTTACAATGAGATGAGAAATAAAATTTCACATTATAATGAAATACTTTGAAACAAAACAAAAAAGTTGAAATCAAACAATCTGGAAATTGTTCCTTTCCACAACCAATAACGAAGACGCAGCGTTATTTTTTATGATCGAATCAAAACGAAAGTTCTCCTCCCCTTTTCTCTTCCTCACTTTTCCACAAAAGTCTATAGATTTGTACAAGTAATTCACAATACTGCGCGAGATGGATGTTATTGATTAGGATTACTGCAAAGTTTCACCCCCCCACCCCTTCCACCACCCACCACCCATCCCTCTTCCCCACCTTTCTCCTCCTGCGAGCTTAACTAACCGTCCATGATTCCATCATCACCAGACCGAAATGCGCCCAATCCTTTTTATGTACAAACCAAAAACTACCCCTTCGGCAGACGCCTAAATACTATTGATGACTGATACTATTTATTCAGCGAGAACAAGAGAATCTAGCTGGCGTTGCAACCATTTTCGTTTTTACCCGAGTAAGATATATAGTATTTGTCGAGAGCAGAAATAAGAAGAATTGAAGTATTTTTTATTGTTCATATATGATCATTAGTTTATAGAAAGATAATAGTATACCCACAGACACGTCTGTTTTGACTTTGTGGGTCTACGATATTTGTAAACAACTTGTATTTTGTGAAATAAAAAAATCTTCTCAAAAAAAAAAATATATATATATATTCAATAATTTTAATCACAAGAAAAATATACGAAATCTATATAGGCACTTATAATAGAAAATTCCTGATATATATAAATTATATAAATTATCGGCATATCTTTTCCATTCAACTTTGAATTGATATAGAATTTAGTTGCATCTTACAACTCAATAATTTGTAATTAATGTTTATACTCCATAAGCAGAAGAAACTCCTTCTGTGGCCATTACATGATATTTTTGATGACTTGAGTGAAAGTGAGATATTTTGTGCTTTTGTCACTTCTAGAATATTTTTAATTAACAATTCCTGCCATAAGTTACTTGAAGTGACTTGACTATATTCGATCGAATTTTGAATATGGACTTGACTGGGATTCACACAACCGTCAGGTATTAATTGAATATCCAATTTCTCGTGAAATCAAATGTTGAATAAAAGCTACATTTCTCAAAACAGTATCAGTTGTTAATAATTAGGAATGATAAAACGTTGGTAAAAATATAATATATGGAATGTATTTAAGCTGGAACCGTTCAAGATCACGTGATGATATTTTGAATGAGTCTACAATCTTAAAGTATGGAAAAAATCGAAAATTATATTTATAACAAATTTCGGTTTATGAATGACGTTCGAATTTTAAATTTATTCATCAACTCACTGATTGGATGTTTCGGTTATGAATGGTCAAGCTCTCAAAAACAATTAACCACTCAATCAAAATTGCTGAACAAAAATATCAAATATTCAGAATGAGTTAGTATTTAATTTCATAAAGGAAATTCAAATTGCACGTTGTCTTTATCAGTATTAATGAATAATGAGTTTTTGACAAAGATCATCTAATCTATAGCACCACTTGTTTGCGAACTATACATTATTTCAATACGGCACGCACGCAAGTTTCATTTGGAATTAGTGCTTGTTAATTCATTTCATTATATCATAAAGCTTGAGAAATATATCATCCTTTCATATATACCCATGTATAATAAGAATAATATAATATTATAATTTGATTTTATATTCATTACTTTATATAAACCACTAGTTGTATTATAAATTAACTGAACAAATAAAGTATAATCTGAATACCTTGATATGAACGGTGACTCAACTGAAAGATGCGTTGGTAGAGATTTGTAAAGAAAACAGTTTTCTGTATTTTACATTATGTGAACTGGTTTCATTCAAAAGTTATATCCTTTGGAATATACGTATATTATAAATTACTACTGTAAATCAAGGCGGACTCTAAGTCGGCTTTCTGTAGATTTCTATAAAAGCTAATCTTACATTAAATATTAGAAAAGTAAAATAAAATATATATATATAAAAAAAACTTCACATTATATTGAACACATACAATATGCATGTTAATCATTATTATCTGGAAATGCCATTAGCTGAATATAATTGATAAAATGGTAGACATGTGTCATTTTGATTTATAAACCTGATTGCGACCATCTTTGTTTTCTTCGTTGCTATAGTAACAATATCTCCAACAACAATCAGCTCAGAGAATAATATTCTATCGGTTCGGTTTGCAGTTGTCAATTAGATAGAAACAATAATCTTACTCACATCGTTTTTAGTCAAGAAAAGTGGCTGTGTAAAACTAGAATACCATAAGTTATACTGATTTATATATTTCATTCCTTTTATCTCTCGTTTGCTTTTATATAAAATATAAACAATGTGAGCATGAATAAATATGGTTATATCGGTTAGAAGACGAGTTGGAAAACAGACATATTAGGAGTTTTGTTTGTGAAATAATGGAAATGGCATTTCCAAATGCCGCCAAATCTCAGCTATTAATATTGAAAAATTCCTAGTTTCCTAGTTTTTTCCTATACACATATATACATCCACGCATATATATTCTTTCGCGGTTTTGAATTCGATATTATATTTTTTCGTGCTGTTATTTTAAGCGACGTACAAAAGCCATTTCCACAATTTATTTATTCCTTTTTACGCTTCTTTTTCATCTTCTTCTTCATCTCTCATCACCGGATGCCAAAGACAAAGAAATATTCAAACTCGGTATGGGAAAAACTTCCTATCTAAAAAGGATGTGTGTAGTGCAATTGAAACAAGAGATTTCCAGACTCGAATTGTGATTGGTTCCTTTAACCACCCCCTTGCACTCCTTACCACCCCCGAACCACCCGACCCACCCCCAAACTCACTCGTCTGATATCAACCAATATAACGTGCCCCCTTTTCCTTTAAACTTTATACTTAGCATATACCCCTATTTTCATATCCCCCCACTTTTTCGAGAGAAAAAGTCCTTTGGGAATAATCTTCCAAGTCCAGAAGAAGATTTGTTTGCACCCTCTTCCTCCATCACCTCCCACCCCCCATTTTAGAATAGTTTTAGTTATTTCGCATTCAAGGGAAAAAAAGGGGAAGAGGATTTCACAGTCCCGTTTTTCTTTGCAAATTTATAGTAACTACCATCTATGACAAACGTTTATTTAAGTCCAAAAACACTTGGAGCGAGAGAAAACGAAAATGTTGTCTCACTCCTAAATTTCTACTTCCCCCCCACACCCCCCACACCCCCATCAGGCACACACACACACTCACACACATAAACTCACACATCAAAACGAAACAAAAAACTCGTGCTTTTCTCAAGGAAAGTCTAATCTTTCCCACACTCATATATTCACACACGGACGTCTGTGCATAAAGTATCCCCTGGAAATTTGTTCTCGGTTTTTCAGACTGAACATACTTGCCAGAAAGAAAGTGTGCAAGTCTGATAGCCCTGAAGGGTGCGACACACGAGTTGTGGGGACAGAAAACGGATCTCATTTTACCCAAATGAGTAGTTTCACAAGGAAGTTGATATAAACTGAGCGTTCTAAGAAAGAAGAGAAGAAAATACAGCCACTTCTAACCGCGCGTCCATATCGATAGACGGGACAAAATACAAATTTGCATGATCCGTTCATCTTGATAAAATATCTCACAATATTTCCTCGATTAATTTTCATTTATATATGACCAATCAATACGGTATTCATGATTATCAGTTGACAGTGAGTTTTGAGAATTGTCCGTATCAAAGAAGTATGAGGACATTGCATCCAACGACGTTTTTGAATCAAAAAGTAATTGAAATCTAATATTATCTCAAATATGAATGGAGGGATGCAAAACTGCTTCGACGTGTTAAGAAATATCATTATCAAGAAGAAATCAACTGATATTCGTAACAGCTATCATGAATTTTTAATAACTACATTATTTAGAAGTTGACTTTTGGCGAATATTTGGTGTATGTTTTAATATAAACGTCCCTTTTAAAATATCTCACAAAACTCTGTTTCTTTCTTTCCATTACGTCAGGAATTGGATGGGGAATTCTTGGGGGATGGTCTTAGAGAGAAGTGACGCAGACTCCGATCTAACCCCCGTCCCAACCCACCCCTTCCCACCCCCACTCCTCTCCTACCCATCAAGCCCGTTAATGCAAACTGGGCTTTGTAATTTACAGCATCATATTAGACTATATAAGAGAGTGGGAGAGAGAGAGAGAGGATAGAGAAGGAAAGAGAGAGATAGAGATAGAGCGACGCCCGTTTTTTCTCTCTCTCTCTCCTCCCTCTCTCTCTCTGTAGCTATGATTACTCGAAATAAAGCAAATGGACGCTTTTATAATAATGCATGCCTTTGCAGAGAGATCTTCGTCTCTCATACATTATAAGTTTTATCGCATTAGAGCTTGGAAGTTCTGTACAGCTTTCTGATGGGAAAAACGAAAGAACGGTCGTGCTATTCATAAACTGATTGTTTTTCTTATCAAAATGTAACTCCATTTTGAATAGCTTGTGTAAGTCGTCATTAATTGATGATATTTTGGAATTAGTTTCGCGACTGAACCACACACACACACACACACACACACACACACACACACACACACACACACACACACACACACATATATATATATATATATATATATATATATATATATATATATATATATATATATATATATATGGTTCCAACTAATCTCGAAGTATACGTTCCATAGTTTTTAGGTTTTATATTTTGTTTGTCATTATGTTGTCATAACATTTTGCAATGTAAGACTTTTCACAAAACAAAGTCGATATAAAAATCTAATCTTCTCATTTGAACAACAGTACTCTAAACAGTCAACGTTAAATCTCCTCAGATTAAATTGAAGACAATCAGAAAAAGTACAGTTCTACTTCAGAAAATGTACTACACTTGAAATTATTGGAGAATTTTCTGAATTTTCCAGATTTTTCCAGATTTTTTTCCTTTTTCAGATTTGTACTTGACGACCAGTTCAACAGCTAGGTTATTCAGAGTTACACTTTGATGTATGCCATCATCGTTCTATTTCGTGAAGAAACACAAAAATCAGAGAAAAGAACATGATATAAAACAGCCAAAAAAAAAGTCCGTTTTCCACCTCGCTAAACCAGTCAGTCTGGTGAGGATTTGACAAGTATCATACAAACCGAAAATGAACTATTACTTTCGAATACACGATGTTTATTTTCAACTTTTATATGAAGTTCTCACATGTCAAGTGTACACCCAGTTTATGATATCCCTAACACACGGCATTGCAACGTTACGTCACATACCAATATACGTCACAAAGGTGTCGTTTGCCATTTAGTGCGACAAGACGCCCGGAAGATGGACACAACCAAATTATGGGGCTCACGTATTTCGTCCATTTTTATCTAAGGTGGTCTTTGGGGTGCTGTAAATAAGCAAGAGGGTGGAGGGGTTGAAGATGAGAAGGGGGGGGGGGGGAGAGGGGTTATAAGGCTATTCGGTAAAATTCTTTTTATGACAATATGAATTCAAATCAGGTTGATTTCGTTTTTTTCCCTCTTTCTTTTCGCTCTCTTTTTCTCCGTCTCGTTTGGGGAAATATAACGTCATTTTCTGAGATATATTATAGAAATTACTTATGCCATTTCTCTCTATTCCTCTCTCTCTCTCTTTCTTGTTAGGATTGAGAAATAGCGATGCACGGCGTAGTCAAGGTAACTATAGAGGAGAATGGTGGAATCTTGGTAGCAGTGATTTTCATGCGAATAACCAATAATTCATCTTATTTTTACATGTGTACATCCAAAATTAGTTCGGAATTGGAAGTATTTTCGTTGTGAAATATTGAATATTTTTCATATATTTTGATCTGCGAGAAATGTCAGGACGTTTTAGTACACAATCAGGCGAGCAGTCCCATGAATAATCCAATCTATAGTTTGATGAAAACATTTTCATGGGTTCAATATACAGTTTAATAGATATAAATGTTCAATTTCATCAAATTATTCTTGTGGCAATATATAAATAATAAGGACACAGTCATAAGACAAGAAATGATCAAGCTTGCATGGCTCAAAATAAAGCCACGCCAATATAATTTATTTTTCCACTATATGTAAAATGGAACGAATAATTCGGTTGAATTTCATATACTGGATGTACAAAGCAGTGAAGATCATATATTGAAATGAATTGAGGTCACGGATATACGAATCACATATACAGCATATTTCTGACGATCTTTCCATGAAATGGCTCATACGCGTTGGTGCATGAGCTCATCGGAAAAATCATACCAACTGGAATGCAAAAACTATTCCGATATCTGATATTTCAGTTCTATTGATTATAATTTATGTCTATAATCAGTCAATTAGAATGCTTCCGAGCCTTGATCGAAGTCGTAAAAGTTTTCACAATAAATGCACGTCTGGAGCGTCATTCAAAGATATCGAGAAGCTAGACTCGATCCGATCTTCTGTTTGTATATAATTAAGCCAACGAAAACCTTCACAAGTATTCGGTCAACTTTTATTGCCATCCACCATTTACGACTGATAAAAATGTTTTACAACTTTACTCAAACTCGGGGAATAATAAAGAATCTACAACAACAGACACACGAGAGAGAGAGAGAGAGAGAGAGAGAGAGAGAGAGAGAGAAAGAGAGAGAGAGAGAGAGAGAGGTAAAAAGTCCAAAAAGTATCATCAGCACTTTTGCATGCCGACCATCCATCCAATTTGCCATCCACCATGACATATGCTCTATATACGGTCTCATTTCTTCTTCTCTCCTATACCACCCACGCGTCACCATTTTTACGTCTCCCCTTTGGGACACATCCCCTACCCCCCCCCCCCCCCCCCCCCCCAACACAGCACCCCTCAAAAACTCACCGAACACACATCGGGACTAGCGTAAATGACATGAATTCTTAAAATATATTCGTCCAAAAGAAGAGCTCTTGCGTGGTTTTCCACGTTTCGTAGCTCCCATCTTAGATTACTCCGTCCGGTGCAATTCACTCATTTTCACGCGCTATGTTCGGTGTATATGGAAGAAGAACAGGACGTTGGGTAGGGGGGGTGGGTGGTAGAGGTGGAGGGGGGGGGGGACATTTATAATACATTGTGTAGTTGAGGAAAATGCCGTACCGCTGCGCCGTGGCTAGCATATATGAGTTCTAGATGTGACACTTGTGACCGAATATATATTGTTGTTACAGTCTTGTGTTTCGGGCACGTGACTGACGGACTTAATTTCAGAATAGTTTTCTAACCCCCCGACCCCCCCCCCCCCCCCCCGACCTCGCGCCTATATCTCACCATCATACCCATCAGCCAACCCGACTGAACTACCCTTATATGTACCTCATTCCGTCTTGTTTCTCGCGTAATATCGTACTAACATTCACATATTGCTAATATGTTTTGTAGAGACTTCTCCAGATATAAGAAATTTGAATAATTAATTCTCATTATGTTGATTAAAATGATAATTGTGTATCATTCATATTGATATTCAATGGTCCTGATGATTATGGTGATCAAAATACTGTATTTATGTATTTTTTACAAAATTTATCCGTGGATAGTTTTAGCAGACCAACACAATAAGCACTCAGGGTTTCAAATAGAAATGTTCTTGAATTTTTGTATTCTTGGAAAATTGTTCGTATTTCCCCATAATTTAATTATCTATTTATTTTCATCCAATCAGGAATTACAATGTCTCACATACTACTCATAATACTGAATGAGTTCTATAGTAAATGAGTCAACTTGTAACAAAGTTCTTGTGAACATTACCAGACTGGTTAAACGCGTGAGTTTCACATCAAAGCAGTCTGTATGTAAGGAAAGAATAAGCTGAAAGTTAATTCTTGAATTAAAAATAGAATCTGCGCGCTACTGACATTCCATTTTCATTAATCTTATTGCTCAAATATCAAACTAATTAGACTGGATTATTACAAAGTGGTGCTTTCACTTGTATAAAGTTTATATCTGCTAATTTTTTTTTCTAATCAAATTTCCATGCAGATGTAATTATACAATTAGTGGCCTACCGTTACGTGCTCATGAATCTCGATATATTCTCAAGTATCAAGAATAATTATCTTTAAAATTACTAATGGACAAAAACATCAAGTCTGGTATTTCTCATTGTATTATTAGATAGTTTTTACAACGACTGCAGTGTTTGACGTGACATGATGGAACATGGGAACACGTCAAGGTTTAAACAGTCGAACGGAGAAAATAATTTCTCTTGTACATTTAATTCGAGTCACTATATATGTTTTATGCAGAATAACTCAATCACTATCGAAGAAAAAATAATATGTATCAGAAACATATCATTATGTTTCCCTCATATTTATTCCTTTCAACTTTATTTCGCGGCGTCTACCTTTTTGCTTCTCTATTTTAATATTCTCTTTTACGCGATAATCCTCATTCAGGTTGATAGAAAATACATTTTCTTCTCTCCATTTTTCTCATTTTGTTGAATATATATATATATATATATATATATATATATATATATATATATATATATATATATATACACATGATATAAGAAGACCTTTCTTGTTTCATATAATAATCAAAATGGCGCCTCTTTCTTCAATAAAAACGTGCACAATACACAATGTTTACTTTGCAATATAACCTTTAGAGAATATGTTTTCACCATCTTTGAGGCTCGCTATATCGACTGTAAATGAGTGGCGAAACTCACGAATCGAACGCCCAAAAACGAACGTTATTGACAAAATAATAAAATAAAAACGAATACAGAGTATTGCTGTATAAACCTTGCGCTGAGTATGCAACTATGACTTGCATACCAAACATCATTGAAGGGTGTAAAACTTTAAGGGTACGCGGGAGGGGAGGGGGGGGGGGGAGGAATATACCAAAACGTTACGTCATCAATAAAAATTACTGACGTTTATTGTACTCTTTTTTTATATGCTGTGTTCATCATCATGGTTTTCCCTCGAGAAATAGACAACCAGTGAGACAAGAATATATATCATCATTATCAGAAAATTGTCAATGTGATAGATAAAATAAGAAAAATGCTAGTAAAGATATGGCGAGAAAACGTGTTACTATTATGTGTGAGGAGGTTCTAAATTAATCTCAAGATATAGCTTTACTAATAACTGTTCATGATTATTCTTCGATAAATTTCTGGACAAGATGAAAACTGATTATCAATGCGAGTTAGATATCGAAGCACGTAAAAATATGAATATCGTCACTTTTCATGCATGCAAAAATGTTATTTTTATTTTCATTTTTCAATTGAGTCTGAAATAGAATTATAAAATAGCATTTCAATAAACTCTTCAAACAAAAATAACAAAGGTCACAATTCTTTCCCTTCAAATGGGGGAAACTACATCTAGTGAATATTCACCCAGTCAAAAGCAAATTTTGCTCCAAAATCTTCACATAAAATAAATATAATAAGAACGATAAAACCGATTGAAGAAGAGGGATTTAAAATACCATGGTGATTGAGGTCTTTTGAGTTCTAGACTTACTACTTCAATCGAGTTTCGAGATTGCACCAGGGCTCTTTTTTACCCCCACTACTCTTTCCATACTTATCGTTAGGGCAAACGCTTCGTTTATAAGTTGGTATGCTTACCAATGTAAAAATCAGTCCTTCTTACGATAAATACATAAATGGAAATTACTTTGTGAGTTGCAAGGATCGATAGAATCCAATACGGGAAGGCTGCGGGGCTAAAAGCAGAGCTTGGACTAAGATTAGAGGCGGGTGGGGTGAAGTGGGGGGTTATAGGGGTGAGTATATAAGGGAAGGGATCTAATCTTTAAACTCGCAGTCCTAGCTGAGTTTCAGATTTTAAAAATGGCGATGGAATTTGCATTCTGGAATGAAAATAAAATTGCCTTTGCTTGTAAATAGATGAAGATATAAAACGTAACCGAGTGGAGCTGAAGTGAAAATATAAAATGAGACTAACATGAATCTGTCAACTATAGGAAATAGATAAAATGAATTGAATGACTGTTAACCTAATTATTTTATGTCAAAACACATTTCCTACTAATGATTATGTCCTGTAACAACGTCTTCGATTGATAGACTATGAAAATTCTCTTTATGGAATACCGACATTCCTGTCAGTTAAATACGCGCGAGTAAATACGTAACTAACATAATAATAATAATACATGGATCTCTCCCAATGAGTACAACTTGGTGATTACTACTGCCATTAACGTGTATATAATACTACAAGAACGATATCTAACTTGCATATAACTCATTACTTGTGTCACAGTGAACAAGAAAGTTGAGTCACAAAACTGATCGTAACAAGTGATGTAAGATACGCATTGCAATCAGATAATAACCTGGCTTTTGATTGGGTCAATCGGAAAAAAATTATCAAGTACATATATTCTAACTCACAAAATTGAGAAAAATATTTCCATTCATCAATTCGGATCCAAGAAAGAGAGGAAAAGTGTTCTTTTCAAATCAACAGAGGAATACCAAATATGTTACAATTGAATCACTGAGTTTTGAACAACATATTTCACAATAATGAATGTTGAAAACAATTGCAGTCAAGATTCAATTGTTTTAAAATACCAGTACAAAAGATCATATGATTTTTTTTCAGTTCCAATTGGGGCGTAAAAGAATCATTGTGAATATAGTTTCTTGTGTAATTGTTATATATGAATAGCATGAAATATAACGAAGACGAGATATATTCAGACCAATTGAAATCAGAAAAAAAATCAATTCATATATTTATTCTCAACTCGACTATATTTCTGATATATTTACAGCCTTAATTGGGAAATAATGATTTTGTATCAAGTTTCGATGTTATTGATATATATATATATATATATATATATATATATATATATATATATATATATATATATATATATATATATATATTATATATAATATATATATATATATATATATATATATATATATATATATATATATATATATATATATATATATATTATATATAATATATATATATATATATATATATATATATATATATATATATATATATATATTTCTGGTAATTGTAGGAGTAGGCCTATCAAGCTTTCTGATCAACATTTTGGCATATCCAATCGAACGGAATAATTTCATCAAAATTAATTCAGAAAATATATTCGTGGTCCTCAAAAATGAGTGCAAATCAGCCCATTTATATAAAATATGATTGATTATCAGAAAAATTGTCGAAGTTGGGGGTTTTCATGATATGACTGATGAATAGAGTGGTTCATTCGAAATGAATCTGAATGAAAATAGCATGAATGCTGGCGTTGATTAACTGTGAGGTTACAGTGACGTGAGTCCACACTCTTCACATCCACACTATGGTAGCAAAGAAGACATAGCAGTCGCTTTTTTCCTACCGTCGAAGCTGCACGAAAATACAATAAAGTGTGACCAATCTCGATTATTCGCTGTAAAGAACAGCTTTCTGATGGAGAATAGTTATTTTTCTAATTATAAAAGAACGTAAAGAACAACAAAAAAAGTTAAATCAATCGAAATTTTTCTTAAAACATTGTCGAACATTTCTAATCAAAACTCTATTGATAAAAAAGAATTGAAAAAAAAATACTTCTCCAGATCTTTAGTTTGAGTCTAGTGTTTGGATAATTGGAAATGTTTTCAAATTGAGATCCAATTAAAACGGGAAACAAGGCTTTATCGATAGAAAAAGTGAGTTATTTCACAGTAAAATATCAGAGCATATTCGACAGGTGAAGTGAAGTTATATTATCACTTTGTACAGTTGTTGTCTGTTGTAGATTTACAGGTATTATGTTTTCTTTTGAATTACGTGTTTTCTTGCTATATGGCATGGGAAATATACACGAGTCTGATCGGGATTCGAACCCGGTTATCTGACATTTAATCAAGACAAAGGTCAGATCAGGTCGTTGTTAGTAACAATCTCATTTCCTGATGAGAACCGATCAAGAAAACTCGATTGAGTTACGTTTAATTATTTAACAATCAATCGATTCAATCGCCATGCAATTCGAAAATTGCATTCAATTAACAATTAGATTCGACATTCAACTTTGAACACGATCGAGAAAATGTGTTGATAATTCTTTTCATCACCACGATAAACTATTTATTCATTTGGTTTTTTGATGTCCTTGAGTAGAACAGAAGGTCCTTTGAAAATATTTAATTGCATAATTAAATATCTGTGGTGAACAAAAATAATTTTAAAAAATAATTTAAATACCATTTTAGAAAGTCCAATCAAAATTCGTTACTTCTTCCACATATTACAATTAATAAATTCTGCTATTCATGAACAATTGAATCCTAATTTCAGAATCACACACATACATTATTCAACCAGAGCTTCCTCAGTGAAAAAAAAACATACTAAATCGGAAGAAGATTTTTTTTCATTCAACCAAGTGAGATAATGGAAAGTATATTGTAATAATCATCTACAGAGTAATGAGTGTCTACACTTCATGGTGAATACTTTCTATCCAGTGTGTTTGTGATTCATTATTACATCCTAGATATCACCGTTCAAGGATAATAGTTCTTGTCTGTAAATAATAAAAAGTGTTAAACAATTGAAATTTCAATAAATCCCAGACAGTCACGTGTGCCTAATCAAATATTAGTCAACTTCAGTCATGCATGGTGTGCCTTAGAATTATTAATTAGTACCTCGACGCTGTGTCCACGTAATTACATACGATTGTACATATACATACTTGAGACAACACGCATGTTTAGGTGACGCAGAGCCCTGACCGAGGTCCTGTTTTCACGAGTATTAATAGGAGTGACTTGGCCAAACGTCTTGATTTAAGTAATTATAATAGTTTGAAGAAATCACAATATTTTACAATACCAAATACTCATTTCATGATGAGGTTCGGCGTCGAAGGTTGTGATAATAAAGTAACGGTTATGAATTGTTGAGTATACTGTTTAGGTATACAGTTTCACCCATGCAATATTTGGGTCTACAGATTTGTAATTTATTATCAATTTAATCCCACAATATGAGTGAAAATCGAGGAAAATATAGAGAAAAAATAGTATATTTTTGAAACAATGATTTGATTACTAACCAAAATATAAACGGATGGAGTTATGATTGAAAATCTGATGCAATAAACCTATCAATAATTCGAATATGAGTTACATATAAAGATGAATCGATTCAAAATTGATTGAAGAATGTAAAAAAAACATTGAAGAAATTAATATTTGAGTCCATACACTAGTATTAAACGTTGATACTTCTGATTTCATTGAAATCATCTGTTTTCCTGGTTTGCCCGCGCGTTCAGCTCTCCAAAACCAACTGACAGAGAAGTCAGATCCGAAACCTAATACAGCAACAGTATATTTCACTGAGACGTCGTCAAGTGAGCACAGAATCTCTATTCCTATAAGGACTTCAAAGCCATCTTATATACGTAGAAAATTAAAATGAGAACATGTTGAAATCTTCCGAGGCAATTACAGGCCAATATCCAAGCTACCAGCTACTGCACAAACACACACACACACACACACACACACACAATTCCATCAGCTTACATATGATTATATATGCGACGACAGATTCACAGAGACTGGTTTTATAAATTAGAATTTCATTCGAAATGGCATCGCGTTTTAGGTAAACAACCAGTATTCTTCGACTCTGGTGACACTTATCAATCAACGGCCGATCAGTGTCACCAACCGACATCGAATCCGAATACCAACCATACACGAATGGAGAAAAAAAGAATGAAATAAAAACAGATTTCCCTTTACTGAATAACAATGCGTACGAGATTTAAATGTACAATTCCGTTTTTTTCTCTATTTACATACTATAAAAAACTAACAAAGAAAATAGGAAGAATGTATATACACATATATTCGTATATATATATATATATATATATATATATATATATATATATATATATATATATATATATATATATATATATATATATGTATATATATATATATATATATATATATATATATATATATATATATATATATATGTATATATATATATATATATATATATATATATATATATATATATATATATATATATATGTATGTATGTATGTATATATATATATATATATATATATATATATATATATATATATATATGCAAACGCAACTATATATGGATGTAAAAATCTCACCAAGTGATAATTTCAAAGAGATTTAATTGGCTATTATCTTTCCGAAATTTATTTATGTGTTACATAATAATACTTTTTCATTTCTCACCAGTCATTTGGGTTGGTATTAATGTTTTGACGTTTTGCGGTTTCACACCTGGGCTCGTAATGGCCACGTGATACTCGATCCATTGTCATGTTGTCTGCCTGTTTGCTCGAAACCACCGGTCTACACACACACACACACACACCATTCGGAACACCTGGTCGATACATCTACTTGACAATAATTCGACTTTTTCTTTATCTTCTATTATTATACTTATTTGGTAGATATTAACAAAGTTTCAGTGTAACCTTCTAGTAGGATTCATACACATCCTCCCAGACTTTACTGATTTATTGGAACAACTCGGTTTTAACAGTTCACATTCTGTTGCTGGATAGTATGTTTATATACACGTGTAGTAGACGAGCTTGCTCATAACAGTCGAAGAAAATGCAAGTTGCCACATAAATTATAATGTATTTATAGTATGCGGTTGGTTCAACGATATATAGTTGTATTTATTTTATGCCATAACTCAGAAATAACTTCATTGTCTACTCGTATTCGAAACGATAGTATCATTTTCAGTTATTATTTCAATCAGGCCTTGGTTTACGAATCTTGGTTGAATAATAATCCGCTAACTATCGGTTAAGGTATGAAAATAACATATGTAACCAAGGGTGATAACGAGCTAATTCGCTGATTATTGCCCAATCCACTAACTATCAATCCGTGAAATTGGACAATAGTTGACGGCATTCGATTATTGTTTATTGTTTGCTTAACGACCCCACCAACAGCTAGGTTATACGGGGGTACGAATGAGCAGGTGATAATGGAAACTATGAAGTGATGGTAAGTGAAAGGACGTTCACAAAAAGCCATGCCTTATGCGGGATTCGAACCTACAACAAGCGGTGATTTCAGTTTCTGAAGCGGTGCTTCAGCTGACTGAGCTACCGTGGGTCGCTTAAAAGCATTCAAACTACAAGAACTATTTTGAGAAATTGAGTTCTCATTTATATTCAGTTAACATCCTGTGTATAGACTGGAGTAGCTATGTTATTTTTCTCATCAAATCAGGAATTAAAAATGGTTCACGCAACAGTCACATTTTCGAATAATAATATAGATTTTTTCATTAATATGGTCATTGTTTCCTAATTGAGGCTGATCATGAATTGGTGAGACCGTTTAGAAGCGCAATCTCGCGGTTCTTTCAAGACTTCGAGGCGGTTTTGTCACCAAATATCAAAATACAAGTATGGACTATTTTGAATTGAAATCAATGATCTTCCACACCAGTTTGACCAAACGGACGTATTCAAAATAGTTTGCGAATATACAAGATTAAAATTTGGAACAATTTTTTTTTATATTTTTTAAAGTTTGCAACCGATATTTAGGTTATCTTTCCCATTTAATACAATATTGATTTTGATTAACATGAATCAAATGCATGAATTGTTATCTTATCTATCATTCAACACTCAAAAGAATTCCACCCATATCTCAATTCACATCCAATATCCTGCATTCTGAATACGCGGCAAGCCAAATCTCTCTCTAAACTCAACTAACAGTTTTTAATATCGAATGGAAAATGCCATTGCTTTATTATTCGCAACAAGACAAAGAAAGAGTTGCAAATGGTAAAAAGGAGAATAAAAATATTATACGATTTATATCATGATCTAGACTACATCTCTTGCTCCTCCCGTCTTTCCACAAGCCAATAGTAGGAGCTTATATCGCATTACTCCACCTTCTTTTCACACATTCTTGTTCAAGACTACGTATTACATACACAGTAGTGCCCTCCCATACTTGATAGACGTATATACACACACAAACACACACACACACATATATATATATATATATATATATATATATATATATATATATATATATATATATATATATACACACTCACGTTCTCTGATTAAAGTAACTTTTTTTGGCATTATAATATTATAAAAGTTACCTACTAACAACTTCCAGTTCTAGAGACGCAAGAATGTTGATCTGCACTTTTCATTTCTCACCAGTATACTAGATATATGAACTAAACAAAAGAACGCGTAGAGTGAAGACGAATGAAAAAATAAGTTGTCGAAAAAAACAAACGATTAAATATATTATTATACAATTTTCTTGACAGACATAACTAATCGAAAATTAATTGTAATTACAATTCCTAGACGAGTTTGAATCTGGTTTTGACAATCCAACCATTATAAAAAGTAATTATCGCCATTCTCTTTTCGTTAGGCAAAAACAATTAGAGACACAATTACAAATTACCAATTTGATGTGGCAAAATTGAATACAGAAATAATTGGTAGTAATAAAAAAATATATAAAAATAATCACAGTTCTTATTTTTCGAGTTCATGTACTCACCAAATTACCTCTCTTCCCCCCCACCCCCCGAAGAAAAAAATGCTTAAAGCGTGTAAATCAAATTGCGATTTTGCATCAACACAAATACCCCTGCATTCTTGAAATTGCGATCACAAATTATAGGTTGTCAACGGGCGATAGAACCCGGGTCTACCAAATTAGTCGCTGTTATCACCCTCGGAGCATGAAGGAGTAATTTGCATACCCTCTCATGACCGAGCCATCATGATTTCAATCTACGAACTGAAAGTATAATTAGGCATTTTTATTCTTTGCACAGAAATATGCGAGATTACGCCCGGAGGGTATATGATTTATCACCAATGTACGATCGAATCGTTCGATACGTCGATAGGACATCAGATCTTACTTATTTGACTGAAGGCTATTTCACGATCAAAATGGTGCAATAACAAAACTAGGATTAATTCTTATAATCAGTGTTTTCCTTTGTACTACACTTAGTTGTATTTTGTTTATATCAGTTATTTAATAACCATTTCGAAAAAAGACGGATACAATTAATTTGTTGAAGCCAGTATCATATTATAGAGAATGTAGAATAACATAAAAGAAAAGAAAAAAGTAGTATACTAAATTTGATGGTGGTAATTAAACCTGTGAGGTGAAAAGATACTCAATAAAATCTTCTCTGGTGTATGAATTATTCACTTTTTGATGTCGGATTTCATTGAAGAACAATGTTCACATGCAGAACAACACAATGCAATAATAACGATATATCTTAATGATGTATTATATGAAATATAAATTCCAAGTGATGTTAATTTACACTTCCTGATTTCGCGCGAGGATTAACGAGTTATCAAGGTGTGGGTGTTGGAAGGGGGAGAGAGGGGGGAGGTCATCGGTCGCATATCGCCCCCACGGGCGGGAGAGGGTGGGGGGTGGGCGTTAGAGATCACGAGGTACCTTTGCCAAAGATCGTGAGTTAATTGTTCGTGCGGTAACGACCTTGTTCCAGCAGGTGAGGGCAGAAAGTTTGTCGAGTTTTAAGGGACAATTTTGTTTCCGGAAATGATAACATTTTTGTGGTACAGGTTCTATATATAGCCTGTATGAATGATAGTGTGTGAGATCACAGTCAATTTCATGAGTTTCTTTTGGTTCATCAAATATCAGATTGCAAGATTCTCGTGGTATTCTGAAGCGTCATCAGCAGGAAGTCTTTTTGTTTTCACTTCATGATTTTTAATTCCTTGATATATGTCCAGCTTTGAAGTCGTGAAAAGTGATGCTTTTTCAGGAATATTACTGGATACCACTATAAAACTCGAAATCAAATTTTCTACTGAATCTACAAAATATATTCATAGAATTCTTCCCAAATTGGAATTATGTAAAAAAAAAAAATTAATTCACATTGTTGTCGTCCAACAATCCGGACATGAAATACAGTTTTCTCAACGATTCTCCTGAACAAGATTGCTTCCACATCATTCTCCTAACAATTGTATGAAATATGATTGCTTTCACATCGTTTTCCTAACGATTCTCCGTGAAACAATTGCATCTACATCGTTTTCCTAACGATTCTCCGTGACACAATTGCATCTACATCGTTTTCCTAACGATTCTCCATACCACGACGCCAACACGGATGAGTATATGTCATTACAGAGGTCGCTATTGATACAGTCCATGATACCAGAACGATTCCCTCCGAGTCAGAGTTCACTCCGTCAAGAAATCAAGGTTCGAGAAGAAATTTAAATAATAATAAACCGTTGGTATGGCAACATCGTGATTATTACTACCTCGTCATGATCGTTTCAGGGCATTAAGAGGCGCAATGGTTCTACCCTGACAAATCCACATGCTTAATAATCTACAATTAAAGATACCATTTAAATAATTTACAAAATATAATCGCGCACGTTGTTTTTTTTTATTATTCTTTTTTTCTTTTATCATCTCTTATAACGACCTGTGATTGTATTTTCTCGAAAAGCCACGCTTTGGGCAAAACACGAAATAGTGAAATAATAAAAGTGACCATCGGTATGATAACTCGACTGAACTTCACATGATTCTACGTGATATATTTGCATGGTAGTTGGATTAAAAGTCTGTGGATATTAGGTTGAATAACCTGTGCATTGTTTTCTGAACCTTGTCGTCAGCGTGTACTTGTCCGTTATTCATTGTACGACAAACTGTCATCACAATATGGAATGTAATAAGTTTGTAAGTTTTAGGAGACAACATCGGTTACAGAATTGCAGTTGTGTTTGGAAGGAAGATAGGAGAGTGGGGAGGGGAGGTGAGGTGAGGAGGGGAAATGAACAGTTTGTGAAAAATTGCAGTGTGCATTGTTTATGAGGGAGTAATTGTTCCATGAATAGGTGATGGTTGGGATGAGGAAGCCAAGATGAGTTGAACAGACAAAATAACCACGGGGAAAAACCATGAGAGAGTTAGCGTACTAATATTTGTTTTTTCTCTCTTTTTTTCTCGGGGGATGAATAAATTAGGAGTTCTTATTGGTTATGATTTCGTGGGGGGTAACCAGTAGAGGTATGAAGTATATTCTCATGAAATTAGCTGAATAGTAATTACTATTTCTTGGAATAGTTCTTGGATTGACGGATTCAATATGATATCGAAGTTCCACTCTTCTGATATAATCTTCAAATAGAAGAATTTTTTCCTTCTTAGTAGAAGGAGTAGTATTCCTTAGTAATATATCCTTAGTAATATTCCTTAGTAAAATAGTAGTATTTCTTAGGCCCAGTATTACCACGGCCAGTTAGTATTTATCTGAGAGTTGGTGAAAACAAATAGCATAAGTAACCATGGTGATAACAAGTTTGAACTGTCAGATAAAGGCTAACTGGACTTGGTAATACCGAGCCTTAGTAGTATTCCTTCTTGATCATCGTGGATTACCGATAAAGGCACTACAAAAAAAATGAAAATACGTATAATTATTATGAACTGCTTCTGTATGTGTATAGTAATTTGAATATGAACTCAATGATGGAAGCACATTATTGTATGATATGAATTAGCCTCGTGGTAAAGTGTGGAGAAACAAATTTGTCACAGAAAAAAATATAAAAAAAAGTCAAGTACACCATCATGAATCCAAATCGAAATGTATCACAATTGCAAAACCATTTCATGTAAAACCTTCATAGCTGTCTCCATCAAATCAACCCAATTAAAATCACATTCTTCATAGCACTATTGTCACATCTGGCCAGGTGGTGTGTGACGTCACTTCATAAGACGATGACGTCACGATCCAGGTGATGATCTTGTCCCCCCCCCCTCCCCCTCTTCCTTCTTCATCTAGATCATATTGTCCCCGTCCTCCCAAAACCCATCTCATTTTACTCCTCGATCAAACTCCACTCGTTATTTTTTCAAGAAACGGTTTCTCTTGTTTTGCAATATCTTTATATGTCACATGGATGAGGGGTGGATGGGAGAAAGAGGAGTAGGGGATGATTCTCAATTTAACCTCGCCGATATATGTATTGAAACTACCTTTGGAAAACACCCCGGCCGCGTCTGTCTCCAATTTGGATCCCGAAATGAGACCTAGAAAGTTGTTTTGCAACCCCATACCATACTTTTATTTATTGTATGAAAGACAGGTAGAATATTTTAGGGGGGTTGATGAAAATAATCATCTGAAATAGTGTGGAACAGAGTTAAGCCAAGCCCACCCTGATAAATATAATTTCGAAATCCCTTTTCGGAGGCCTCTTTTCAATGTAGTTTAAGTTTCATAATGAGATGAGAATATTTTCAGAGATAACTACCGTTATGGGATCTGTCACACACACACACACACACACATGCAGTTTCTTTATATTATGTTGGAACTTATTAAAAAGACTTAATTTTTGTATGGTTCGTTTGACAAAAGATGTCGTGCAAGAGAGCAATGAAAATGGTTTTAATGCTATACCGAAGTGAAAGATAAAGCTGCTCTTTGGATGGCAACCTTTGAAGAACAGATATTGATAGGAATTTATAATCCTGTTTCAATACTGGGATTAATGATGAAATGCAATTTGGAAATGAAACATGATGATTGTAATATGAGTTATCATAAATCTCTTCCCGGATTTTATTATTTCTGAGATAGATTCAATTTCAATTCAATTTTGAATCATTTTATTCCTACTCCTAATGATATATAACTGTACCGAGTGATGCAAATAATAATCGATAGTCAATTTAATGATGATAATGACGATGGAGTGATATTATTTGTTACCAATCTGAACTCTAAATTATATTTTGAAAGAAATTTGAGTCCATGAAGATGTGAAAGAAACCTGCGTAAGACGATGTCTTGTGAGAGGGCTGTGTTGAAAAAACAGTACTCAATCTGTATAATTCATGAAGAAAAATAAACAAATGAATGAACTGTGGTATTGACAATGATCGATATAGTGAAGTGTGTACTGAGATAATATAGGCTCAGCTATTTCAATTGGCTACTCAGTTTAAAAATTCAGTATTTAGCAATCTGGCAATTAGTTCATATGATGAGCCATTTCAATTCTCAATATTCAGAAGAACGAAAAGATCATGACCAATTTCCATGTTTGGTCGTTTTGAAATAACTCCACCAATTTATTAAACACAATTTCAAGTTTCGATTCATTTTCAATACAATCTCCGTAAAAGAATGAAAAAATATAATAGTCAAAATACATTTTTTTTATCATTATTTATCATCAATATATGTACGTGTAAAGTGTAATTGTTTCTTCTACCTGAAGGTGCTGTCCATGTGGAATGCAAATTGTTTTGGTTGACAGAGTCAGCGGTAAAACAGCTCACAATGAAGCAAAAAACCATCCACCGTGATTCAACTCTAACTCAATTAGACCGAGACAAAAGAAACGCGAGTGTCGCACCACCGAAATGTATATGAAACGTCCGACACGTTGGCGGTCAGTGTGTAGCAAAGCGTTTAGGATCATCGAGCAAATACGTTACCAGTTAGCGTTCAAGAGAAACATGACAGTAGATAAACATTTTATAAGACACCAACAACAAGTAGCTTGAAGTGCAACAGTTTGTTTCAGGAACAAATCAAGGAAAAACATATCATATCATATTGGGTTTTAACGACGCACTGTAATGATTACTACAATCTATTGGCGTCGGATGAATGATTAATGAGATGATGGGATGATGAGATGAAGTTTTTTTTTTTTTATTGGTAGTGGGAAGGGTAGTGGGAAGGAAGCGGTCGTGGCCTATATTGTGAGAACCATCCCGGCATCAGCCTAGACTACAATGGGAAACCACGAAAAACCCCTGTAAAGATGGACGGTGGCGGATATCGAACCGGGTCCGATATGTCCCTTCACCTTCCAGATCACACGAAGCAAGTGAGCAA
The DNA here is from genome assembly GCA_964007535.1 of Brachyptera risi. Lineage (NCBI taxonomy): Eukaryota > Metazoa > Arthropoda > Insecta > Plecoptera > Taeniopterygidae > Brachyptera > Brachyptera risi. The sequence goes on along the minus strand of OZ023333.1, from coordinate 35,963,741 downwards.
ACCACTCAGCTACTGTGCCGGTGGAAAAACATATGGTTAGGTTATATGTGAAATGATAAAAAAAAGTGAAATAGATATAAGTGAGAAAAAATAATAGGAAAAGGACCTAAAGTGTCCAAACAATATGTGAAATAGTTAAGATTATCAACTACAGCCTGAGGACAACTGTACTCTATATAATGTTCAGGAAAGAGAAGATATGTTTCATTTTATGTTGATCTGTCCTTCATACAAAGCCTATAGAGAGAATTACTTGTGAGAATATTTGGCCAACACAGAATATACCAGATTGAATTTCCATGTAATTTTGTTCAATGTGCAAGTTGAAGTAAAATTGCATAACATATACAACTTTATCTCCAGATCATTATTATTGAGGTCGTTTGTGCTGACAGAGTAGCACTAATTATTATAGATGCATGCATATTGATGTATTTCTATTTTTGTTTTGATTTGTTTTGCTTATATCTAACCGGTGGTAGGCCTACTGTACCGTACCGTGTGTACCGTGTGTTTTTATTTTTGTATCCATTCAATATGAATATGTTATGGGTTGAGGCCCTAAAACAATGAATTTCTTCTATTCTATTCCATTCTATTCTAATTGAAAATTGAGATTGTTGAATGAAATAAAGAAGCGAGCCGGTAAAATCAAAGATCCTTGGTCTATTGTTACATATTTCAAATTGAAATATGAGCACAGATAATTAAAATTTAGAACGTCATCAATGATAGACCAGCTCGAAATTGAATGTTTTTCGAACAAATATAAATATACGAACTCATTCGTTACATGACCGTTTTCTTACTTCTTGAAATACCGGAACTATTTTGATTACAGTGAAATACCCAAGTGGGCAAAAAGAACTCGGAGGTGAATGTAAGATAGATTTCAGTAGTTACCGAGAATTAATCTTCCACACAAAAAACACTGTACACTTTATCCAACTGATATTCACAAAAGATGCCGGTTCAATACCAACCAAACATATCTATAAAAGTGTCACTAATTGGAATTAATAAATTTTTGATATTTATTATTGATATACGAACATATAATTACGTTTTTGATCGTTAATTGTACACTATAAAATCGTAGTACCCCTCAAAATATGATAGTATACACGAACAAATAAGATCGTCGACCAACCAAAGAATTATTGTCAAAACTTTGGATGAACTTTCTCGCTGTAACTCGAAGTATCAAACATTATTGAAATACGTAGTCGCTTCTCTTTTGATATTCCTTGAGATAATCCTCCGTTAGAATGAAAAGAAATCATTTGGTTACTAACGTTTCACTATATCACTTTTGAATTTTTTAATCACTGAATCTCTTCATTATTTTATTCAATCCTATTCTGTTTTTACATTTTTTCTATTCAATCAGTTCTCTTTTCGTGTACCAATATGTGATATTTTCAATCTATTTCTCTATATTATTCTATGTATTTTGTATATCGATCGCTATCCTGTTTTATAATATAGTCAGGGACTGATGAAGGTTCTTTCTTCTGAAGAATTATAATTCTCTGAAAATAAATTAAATCATGATATTTGTGTTTATTTTTTTGGTGGACAACCTTCTTCTTTCGTGGATACAAGTTGGTAACCATGATGTTGCAGATGTGCTTTAAACACGAGTCTAAGCTTGATTTAAACACGTAATTTAGTAATTGTAACGAAACAATCGAATTATAAGTTGTCCTTTGTCTCGTGTTTTTTGTTTCCACACGCCACCATCATCGGGAGGTTTTTCGGCGTCTAGTCGACTAATTCCTGACGTGCCTCTCGATTTGTCGACTCCTGAGGGATAAGGACGCGTGACACGGGAACGATCTGGACGTTGCCAGCGGTAACTCATCGATAATTAGATTGAATTGTATCTGAATGGGTATGCGTGGAAAATGTAGTGGAATGAATATATAGTAGAATTTTTGTTAGATGATCAGTAGATTAACAAGCTGACTATTTCAAGGTTATAATGAATGGGGATAGTATATTGAAAACCTCAACATTAATTCAGAATAATTCAATATTCTCTCTGTGAACAGGTGAATCAACAAGAATTTTAGTTTATTGCATTGACCTAAAAAAAAAAAACGTGTGTCAAGGTGGAAATAGATCAGTAGAAAATATATTAATTGTACAAAATATGAATATATGTGAACGAGTTAGTGTTGTTCATGACTTTTCCATTTTTGTTTTCTCAGGTTATTATTGTGAAAATTGTAAAAATTGTGAGAAATTGGTTGAAATTGTAATTTTTTTTCTCGAAAGTATAGTCTGTCAGTTTTCGCCCCAGAACTATTCAGTATCAGGGTGAACAATGCAAAATGGGCATGCCAATTGTTTTCGAAAAGAAACAATTTTGATTTTTCAAATAAGGTTATACCAAATCTCATCAAATGTATCTATCAAAGAATTGAATGTATACAATCCCTTCGTGAAGCGAATCAAATTATAAATAAAGAAGAAATTCCAACTGGTAAATAACTTTATCCGTTTGTCTCCTTGAATGGAAGTAATTTGAACACTCTATAATTAGCAGAGCATTCCGATTCAGAAGTAGCTTGTTTTCTCATACTTTACCACAAAAGTTTTTAATAACTTTTTTACGAGGGCTGGTTCCTATGGCAACGCGATTGTTTGATTCCGTCGTACAATGGATAAAGATTTTCTTCGAGATTTAACCACTTTTTGATGGAAGTAGAGTTGTGCTGGATGCGAAGTATAGGATATAACACAAGATTCCCATTCCTTCCATTATACTAGATATTAAAAATAATGAGATCTATCAGTCTATCTCAAGCATGTATATAAGGGTCTAGTATTCATAAGATAGCCTGTACTACGATGTAATTTGGAAACGTTTTTTTTTCAGAAGCGCAGCTTATTTTTTATTAAAATGACATTTAGTGACATAACCGTCCATGTAATCTGCCGGATAGATAACAAAGGAAATATGTTTCTTTTCGCCTTTTGGCCAAACAACAGCGAGCCCATCCCTGTATTCAAATAAAATAGGAATAGTATCGATCAATTCGATAGATTTTATCAAGGGATGAAGAGAACACGGTTTGTAGATGGCAAGATTCATTTTAAGAAATGGCTGAATGTGTGATTTTTGTCTTTTTACCTTTGATAACATCGAGACTTGATATAAAATTACTATTTCTCAAATTGAGACAATGAATGAAATAAAACTATATAGAATTAAATGATTGATTTTGATAATTTTAAGCAATTCAGGCTTGAGCCATTGTGGGGAGAATTCCTAATCAGTATCCATGACCAAACAAATTTATTGTTTGTGTTTGCTCAACGAACCCATCAACAGCTAGATCATTTGGGGGCACATCTTATTTCCCCATTCATCCAAATAATCTGACGATCACGGCCATCATTCTAACCAAAATTGATTTTTGATGGATTGCATTCATATGAGAAAAAAGTAAGATACAAAAATATAGTTTGAAAAAGAAGCTTCCAAATAAATTGATATATACATTCAGATTATCATACCATGGAACAATAATTTCGAATTAAATCCATCCCCACTTTGAAATAGTCAATAAATCATTTATTCATTCTCTAAAATACCATTAAATGCTAAATACCTGCTCTAATCTGTTGTGAGGTTAACAGTAACTTCCATGTTGTACTGAGCTAAAGAAGTTCCAAGGCAGACTCGTAAATTGGCACCCCGCGTCTTAGGTATTAGCCAACAAGGATATGTGTGATATATTTTTTATGGATAGTAAAAATGTATCATAAAGTCTTCGGAGTCAGGATTACATAGAAAGATATTTCCATAAATTTCCCATCTTTTTCGGATGGTTTCGTGGGGAGGGGGAGGGGGGGGGGAAATGAGGGTGTATAAGATTCTAGACACTATAGGATGAACCTAAAAGACGATAAGAAATATGTTCATACTGATAATAGAGAAAATGGAAGAATTTTTAGAAATAAACTAATGGCGAATATCATTGAAGACAGTTATTTGGATGTGATTCAAGAAAAAAATAAGAATCTCACTTGATTTCACTTTAATTTTCTAGTTTAAAAGCACAAATGTGTATTGTCCAATGCGACAGTTTATCCTGAAATCATGTTCAGAAATATTCAATTCCGTTAGTTTTATAGAACTGTACTATAATGGAAATCAGATATTTATTGAAATTCTTCTTTCATTTCACATTCCAATGGAATATTCTTCATTCCGTTTTTTCCTAGTGTTCACTGATATTTTTTTCCATCTGTAACCCTTCCCCAAAGATTCCCTCCAGCTTGTACTCTATTTATTGGTTTAAGGGATGATGTTTTGGTCTGTCTTGTAGTTAAGCAAGGGTAGTTTTTTCGTTATTGTATGATGAGCCTACTGAGGGTGTCACATAGAGCCGTGGGGTGGGTGATGAGGAGACGGGGGGGGGGGGTGGTGGGAGGCGGCTCTCTACTACCCCCATGTGTGTGACTATGCCTCTTTCATATACACCATGTTTTTTAGGGGGTAGTGTTCAGATAGGCGCGGGGGGGAGGGGGGTGGCGGTGGAGAGAGGGAGGGAATCGAAGAGAAAACGAAATAAATTAAATGTGGAATAGGAAAGAATCGAACCCCTTAGTTATTGGAAATTGCAGGGGGGCTAAGAATAAAAGCAATCTATACCCCGTGAACAAAATAGAGATTGTTTTCTATAATTTATACCGAGTTATTTTCACATGGTACGTGAAATTTTTCTTTTTGTTATTTTAATTATTACGATTCAGATTTTTCAGGAAATAATTGATGGAACGCAATTAGAATCCAGTGCGTTGAAGAAGGCTAGCAGAAAACATCCATTTGGGTTGATTAATATAAGAACACCCCAGCCATAAAAAATAATCCATTTCTATATTAATGGCTTATTAGAAAAGATAAGGGTAGACGGAGTGACGTCACACTACAATCCCCGGGGAAAGTGAACGCGAAAACACTAATATATCAATATATCGACGTTATTACAGCACAGTTATACGTCACGGAATATATAAATACAAATCTATTTAAATTTTAATACGAATGGGAGTAGAGTACCCTAATTTGTAGCCACGCGCGTTTATGTCGCACGCTCAAATAAATTTAAATATTTGATACCGAGTTTATCTCTTTTTCAGCCAGGTATATATAGTATCGTATAGAGAAATATTTAGACTATATGCAAAGTTATCGCGCGTGCGTAGTGAATTACACTAATAATGTGTGGGTAACCCTTTCCCATATAAAATAAATGTCAAGAACCTAAAAACACATTTACATACACGTGGATGTTTTGGTTGCTGGAAGAAAAAAAAAACTATTCAAATATCTTACGCAATTGTCAAAGTATATCACAGCTTGTTTGCATACACGATGTAGCAGGCTTATAAACCCTAATGTTGAAAGGGTTAAACGCGTGGCCAAAAGTAATTCTATCTTATTTATATATTTGCATGCTAGTATATAAGTTATATCTCTCGACATAAACAGCGTAGTTTAGATATTCAAAGATGTGTGTATTGAAAGGCCTCAAGCGGTTTTATCTATCATGGCACAAAAGATAAATGACTTTTAAAATGCATCTTTGGTTATAGTACTATACTATTATGGATGATGGAAAACGATGGGTGGATTATTATGTCGTTTAGCTATTGGGAAGTTTATAGAAACATCACTTGTAGCAACGAGGAAAAAATAAAAGGATGTATATATATATATATATATATATGGAGAAGAATATTATTATATACTCACTATGTATTGGAAATGTAATGAATTATTAGTGTTTCTGCGCCGAGCCCGCGTATAGTCGACCATTTCATGGCTCCAGTTTTATTGGTGTAAACGTTACAATTCGTACGAGGAACGTTTTTGAAGGAAATATAAGACTATATTATATACAATTGATCATCCACTTTCGCTATATACCAACATTTACATCGAAATGGTGAAATAACGGAAAAACTAATTGAATAAGTTGGGCTACGGTCGGATGAGATTGTATAGTCTGAAATGGTTGTATAGAACAAAAATCATTAAAAAATTAATTCATGCTATAGCTATATATTATGTTACACAAAAATGTTTGAATATTTCTAGTATTGCGTCAGTTCGCATGAGAATTTGAAAAATATATATATATTCAAATGAAATAAATAATATAAATTATGATACGCTCGGGTGAACAGTTTTATTTGACTGAAATAATTAATACAAGAGTAAATTTGTAATTTGATAACATTGGCCTTGTATGGAGTATTCAAATAGTAACATGAAAACAAAAACATTTACGAATTTTAATAGATTCTTAGTACAAACTGCATTCGAACACATTCTAAATCTTCCATATGGAAAGTCATTCTCATGTAATAACTTTCATCAAACAATCTAATAAACTTCTGATCGGCAAGCTCACGGCAAGATGTCTGGTGTGTGAACCTCTCGCACGGCTATAAAAAACGGCAGCCGGCAAAGTGAGTGAGTCAAGATTCGTTACTACCTTGATTGACAACTAGAGAAAATTCGAGGACAAATGAAGCACGTAACGTTACGGTAGTGCTACCGAACTCTTTTCAAAAACGGAGGGTAGCCAAAGTTAATGCATCGGCATTGTGTTACGAACAAAAAGAAGTTTTTAGAAGGCGTTACAGATGAAAATAATTGTGTTCTAAGATGATCATGAATATATATAAATACACCAAGAGAGAGAGAGAGAGAGAGATTGTAAAGAATCAATCCATAGGAGAGTTTGTAAAGGATTGTGTCTAGCTACTATTACGAAGTCTTTAACAGAAAACAATGCGAGAGAAGCGTGTGTAAGTTCCCAAGAAGATACCGCGCTTCTTTTCTGATTCGGTCGCCGGACCAAATCACCACGGTAACGAAGAAATGTGGATGTTTTTCTGATTGAAGGTTGATTGTTAAACTAGCATTGTTGTTGATGGTTTCTAAAGATCTATAAAGTTTAATAATAGATGTGTGACTAATTTTTTTCAAAGATGTCGAGTGAAAAATCAATTTCCCAATAGCTAGTCAAATGAAAGTAATAGGCTTTATTTTGAAGTTTTGAATTTGAAGTTCGTTACAGATTTTTTTCTTCCGTTCTTGATTGCGGATGCTGTATAACTGAACACGATTGAGTGATGAAATGAAATCCTGATTCATCTCGAACTTCTTACTCGTGTAATCGGAGTGACAAGTAGTTTTTGCTTGGAACATTAACATCTCTGTTCATATATATGTATATATACCTTCAACCATCTTGGCAAATAGTATAAATAAAGAGGAATCAAAATGTGGATGTGTTAGTTGCATTGTTGAGAGTTTTTGTTAGTATAATAAGGGTGTTGTTCGAAAACCAGAAAGTCTAATTTTCTTATGACAATATAATATTTATTCACATATTAATGTAATCAGTACGTTTATCTACAATCGAGTGCCAAACGGCCGAAAATCACGCTTTCTCCATCTTTCATCTTTGAAGAAAGCGACACAAAAAAACATTATTTTCATATAAAAGAATAATAAAATATCTTTGATGTACTAACAGCGAGATAAATAATAATAAATGGTTTAATTATTCACAATTGATGTCATTTTCATATCGAGAAATATAAGAAAACATAATAATATGTGCAAGATTCATGTATTCTTCATCTCAAGTAGGAGATTTTCTGTTTCCATCAGAACGAACAAATTAAATTACCTAATAATCCTAAATACTTATAAAATTAACAAAATTAACAGCAGAATCACACATAAAATAACAAAATCATAACACGATTTTGATATAATTGAATAAATTATTTACAACATAATCACGGTTAAAAAAAAAACACAAGTCAGAGATGGAGAGAGAGAAAAAATCATATATAAAAAACTGTTCGTTTTCTCTTTTTTTTGTTTAATATACACAGCAATATTATCGAGCTGAATGTTTGTTGGCTCAAACTTCACAATAAATCATAAGTTCTTTTTGTTACACGAATCACCCGAGGTGTTTCTTAGTGTTTTCCGGAATCACCTTGACCCCTGATAATCACACCACCTCCTCCCCCTCCCCCCCTCCCTCCTGCACCTCCAGCGCCCAGGCCGTTGCGCACGAGTTGGCAATATCAAGTCCAATTGGCGAAAGCTCGAGCTCCGAAACTTCATAATTATTTTAATACCAATATTTTACAAATCATCCGTAGATTCGTAAAAATATATAATAACAATATTTGAGATATATAGCGAGGAATTGTTCAATAATTGACGTGTCATGACGATGGTAAAGATTTAGTTCTTTTTTTTTGAATACAAATCAAACATGCTTTCGTTTCTCTTTGATAAGGCACTGAACATGCTTTCAATACATACATACACACTTGTCGTTTGATGGAAAAAATAAATTACTACCAACATTAAGAAGTTCACTACAATCGATATAATATTTTGTACTTGAGACAATCGTATAAAATAATAAATAATGGCGAAACTTGGTGTGCTTTCCTCACAAATCATAATGGCTCGACCACGTCAAAATGCGAATTTTTCTCAGCGAATCAGCGAAAAGCACGAATTTTTCTCTCACGGCGATTTTAATTAGACTCTAATTCAGCTGAAACAGAAAATGTTTTACTGAAAAATGTGTTTTTGGTGTTCTCCTGGTAGGATGCTGTGAGTGTGTGCAGGAGTCAGAAAAATAAGAATGAAACAAAATGATAAAATCACAATAATAAAATATTAAACATTATTGTGGTGAACTTATTAATTATGGATGCAATATGCAAGATGTTTAAGAGGACTCACCAGAGGCGCCGAACATGGCGGGATGAAGGAAGAGATTCCCCTGAGGGAAGCCGCCAGCCAGTCCCATCCCGTACAGCTGCTGGAGCAGCGCCATATCCTCCGGTCCGGGCGACTTGGACCCGTGTTGCTGGTCCTTGGTCGCCGCAGCCATCGCCATGGACAACGAGTTCGGCAGACTCATCCCCGAAGCAGCCGCCATTTGTAGCATCTGCAGCTGGGCCAGTTGTTGTTGCTGGCTCGTATTGTTGTTGAACTGCGGAGACGTCGCCGTCGTCGAGTCGGCATTGCCGCCAGAAGATCCGGGCACGGGAGGAACGGTGAACTCTCCATCGCTGTTATTCCCGGACATGTCGTTCTTCCCGTTTTCCAGTTGTAATTTCACATTGTCGATATGTTTCTTGGTGAATATGTGATCTTGTACGGAATATTTGTGTGAGTATTTGAATTGGCATAGTTTACACTCTTCCGGTTGTCGGGTCGTATCATTCTGACTTTCCGGTCCTCCGAGAGCTTTTTGAAGAGCGATCTTATATTTCTTCTCTTTTGCTCTCGCATTCTGGAACCACACTTGCACGACACGCTTCTGGAGGCCGATTTCACGACCGAGCATTTCACATTCGGCCATTGTTGGTGTTTTGTAATCATGGAACAATGATTTCATGGCCTTGACTTGGATGCTGCTCATCTGAGTTCGGTATCTCTTTCCTCCGCCGGATGCTAGTTGGCGCTGGTGTCCACTTTGGGTACTAGAAGCTGGAGAAGCTGGATTGCTCTCTTCGCCGTCCATCATTTCCATAGACTCCGACATGCTGTCGTCATCGTAGAATATACTTCGTTCGCTGAGATCTGTGAAAGGACCTGGTTCTGTTATCATTCTAGATTCATGGTCCATAGAGAGCTTTATCGGTCGACTCAGATCTACTGGTTTACTCAGATCTAAAGGGGCGTCTCCACCCGGTCCGACGGCACCTCCCTCTCCGGGAACATTCGGTTCTTGTTTGATTTTCATCGTCAGATCCGTCGCGGCGCCTTCTTTCAAGCCTCCGTTCTGCGCCGCGTGGTGCGCCTGCAGTTCGGTGATGTATCGTTTCATCGACTCCTCGTAGTACTTCTTCAAAGAGTTTTCCATGTCGGTGTGGAACGGAGGAAACAACGGCGGCATCATGTTTGGCGTCGGCGTCGTCGAGCCGCCGAAGTTGCTCGGCGTTTTGACGCCGTCTCCCATCTGCGACGAGGTGTACGACGTCGACTCCATGCTCAGCTCCTCGTCGGGGAGGTTGTCGATGTTGATCTCCCCCCGAGTACACTGATCGGCGTGTTTCGTCACAAGGTGCGACTCGAGAGCCGATTTGACCTTGAACAATGCCGGACAGAATGGACAGCGTTTGTTGATCACTTGGGCATGTGCACGGAATTGCCCTTTTCGCTCCCGTGCACGAGTGTTCTGAAACCACACCTGGACCACTCTTTTCTTCAAACCCACTTCTCTGGCGATATTCTCCAGCATCTTTCTCGAAGGATTGCTCTCAAGTTGGTACTTCTGATACAGGTAGTCCAACTGTTCGGGGAGAATAGTGGTTCGTAAACGTTTATCCTTGGGCTGATCGCAATCACGGTCCATTGGATCATCATACTCGTCAAATTTTCTCTTGTTTGCCGAGAGCATTGACGCCAAAGGATGTGGTGATCCTCCCGAAGAATTCATCGACAAGTCGGCGACGCCCATTCCAGCCATTTGTTGTTGTTGCTGTTGTTGTTGCTGCTGCTGCTGTTGCTGGATCTGGGCGTGTTGTTGAAGAATCCCGAACGGACTATCGGGAGGATATGAGGGAAAAAGGTTGGGATTCATAATATGGACCAGTTGATGTTCTCTCCAGAGATCAAAACGAGGGAACACGAGGTTGCATTTGTCACACTGGAATGTACCTTCTTTGGAATTGTCAGCATTGTTAGTAGAAGCGTTGCTAGGCGCCGGCGATGGTGGATACGGTGGTCCTGATGGGGTTGGAGTCACCGCTGGGGCTGGAGTCGTTGGATTACTCGTCGACATCATGTGCTGTTGCGACTGAGGTTGACATTGTTCCGAGATGCTCGAGTCGGAGTCTTCGGACGAGTGGATGGCGGCGACGTGCGCGGCAGCAGCTTGCGCTTGCGCAGAACGTTTCGCATCCTCCTCTTTAAAACAATGCGTCTTCTGATGACGTATCAACTCGTAATACCTTTGGAATACCAGTAAACATTTTTTACACTGATAGTTTAACCCCGGTGTTCTTTGAAATCGGTTAGCTTCTGTTTCACCGATACCAGGCGGCGCCTCCACGGGGGGCTGATTCTCGTACACTTTCCTCGCTTTCTGTCTCGCGTTTTGAAACCAAACCACAATCACCCTCGGACTCAGACCTAAGAGCTTTGACAAATACTCCAAATCATCGTCCTTCGGGTATGCATTGTTCTCGAAGAACTCTTGCAGCACTTTGATCTGGTAGTCGGTGAAACGTGTTCGATTGGCTCTCTTCCCCGAGGAACCTCCCGACGAATTACTCCCGTTACTGTTGCCACCGCCACATCCTCCTGTGAGCGACGCATGACTGAATCCATCCGAGGAGTTGTTATTGTAAGACCGTCCCGGACTGACGCTGCGCGCAGTCGGCATGTTCATGATCGGCGACGTCGGGATCTGACTGTTCGGCCCGTAGCTCGTCGGCGTCATCTTCGGTGGCAACATCGTCGACGTGACGGTCATGCTCGACATGTTCGGGTTGGTCATCGTGAGTGCATCTGTACCCAGCTGTGACGCGATGATCGACGTCAGGGTGATGCGGTCCGGGGACGACATTCGTGGCGACATTTGATCGCGAAACGAACCGGACACTGTGCTCACAGGACTCTGAGGTGGTTGATGTAAATTGTGAGGTTTATCCTCCGGCAGATCTCTTATGATTCTTTCAGCCTCTTTCCTATGCTCATTCATGAAGAGATTATTGAACTTGAGATCTTGATTGTCGTCCTGGGGGGTAGCAGGATCTCTAGGTTCAATTTTAATCATTTCTGGCGTTTGGGGAAAGGGCTGAGGTGGCGGAAAGGGCTGCGGGGTGGATTGTTTACGTTTATTAATTGTCGGAGGTAATTTAGGAATGAATTCTTTGACAGTCGGTTGTACTGGGGGCTCTTCCGAGGAACCACCCGAACTACTACTGATATTCAAAGGTACCGTTTTTGTTTCTCCGGTTTTTTCGTACTCTTCTAGATTCAACGTCGTCGACGGTGGATTGTTGAAGTTGTACGGAGAGTCTTTATTGCGTTGCCGCTCCTTGAAGAGGGTGTTTCGAAACCAGTGTTTGATAACTTTCGGCGGCAAACCGCTCTGACTAGCCATCTCGTGGATTTGTTCTTCGGATGGTGAATTGTTGATGTCGAAATGGGCGCGTAGAATCTTGAGCTGATCGTCGGTGATGCGCGTACGAGCTCGTTTCTGTTGGGCGGCGGAAACCTGAAATAGATTTCGGTAACGGTTCTAAACTTGTTCGACAATGGTATATATGCACATGCGATATTATAGACGAAGTCAAGCATTACTCAATGGTGGCTTTGTGCTGTTTCCCCTTCCACTATACTCTATCTAACTCGCGCCACAATCCCGGGATTCTGAATGTCTTCATCTTATCTGTTTACACTATTTTTACAAGAAGACTCGATAATAATTATTCACAAACAAGAGAATGAATTGAATAAGGAAATAACTGTCATTCGGAACTAATACATCTGAACAAATAAGTGCAATCTATTGAAATACTTTCAGATCAATATTGTGTTATGCTTGATTTTGTCTTCAATATGGCAACATCAGATAAAATAATGCGCTTTCCAGAATAGCATGCAAATGAAATACAGAATAGCTGTTGAGAATTTAAAATTACCCCAGTGTACACACGATTCGACCGTTCGAATAACCAGCTAATATTGAAGGCATAACATGGCGCTTCCACCTGAGGCAGATATGATAAATACAACGACCCTCGCTTTAACCTGGCACCACCACCAATGTTAGTTTAACTGACAATTCAGATTGTTTCAAACGAAGTTTCGATAGAGAACAAGAATTATCCAAGATTGATCAATAACTGGCGTATAATGACTTCTTGTTGACTTCATCCTATTCATCAGAATGAATTACTTTTTCAGAATCGTTTGAAATACAGATTCCCGAACACACAATATTCTATGCACTAGATCATCATTTATAATTCTATGTTTGGAAGAGATTTTGTTCACGTGACGACAGAAAGAAGTTATCTATTTTTGAAAACATGTGATGTCTATCAAGCCCTGTTGATCAGTTCCTTACTGTCTTCAAAATGGTCAATATATAGACTATACAAACAAGAAAATATAATGTATAATTGAAATATTTGTAGGCCTACAACTCTTCAGAAACCGTTTCACGCGCACACAATTAAAGATATCCAAATTCACTCAATCATCATGTTATTGTGTATATTTATAATTATTGCTGAAAATTGATAATGATAAGCAAGACAAAACGTATAAAAAATAAATGAGTCCAGTCGAATCATATGGAAATATTCAAAATGGAGAATTATTGAATAATAATAATAGAATATATTATATATTATTATAATATATTATTGAATCATTGTGATAATTATCATAATGTTGGTAACGAGACTCACCGCTTGCTGTTGCTGTTGCAGGAGGTGATGTTGCTGTTTCGCCATCATCGCCGAATGCTGATCCATCCCTCCGCTCCCTTGCGGCGAGAACTGCGCCTGAGACATCTGCGACATCTGTTCGTAGGAAGGCGGCGGCATCATCATCGGTACCAGCGGCGGCTGCAGATTCATGGCCGCCAACGCGTTCATATTCAACCCCAGCGGCAGTCCCATCATCCCCATCATCATCGGGTTAAACTGCGACAACTGTTGCTGCAGTTGCGACGCGGCCATCACGTTCAACGCCGCCTGCATCTCGTTCATCTGCTGAGCCAGCGACATCGACATGTTCGAATTGTTGGCGCCGGCTTGCATCATCCCTGCAGCGACCGCGGCCGCCATCTGCGACGACATCGTCACCGGGATCGAGTCCGTGCTGGACGCAGGCGTCGACGACGCCGTCGGTGTGGTCGGCGTATGCGGTGGAGTACCTCTTTGTTGAGCGGCAATCTTCGCCTGGATCGCTTCCTTGTTGTCCTCCATGTCCCGTTCGGGGGTGAAGTCGCTGGAGGTCGTCGTCACGCTACCCGTGCCCGGCGTCGAAATCGAACAAGTCGTCGTAATGACTTTCTTTTCATATTCACTCTTGTATTGTTGCGCGTACTTCTCGAGGAATTCGAACGGCACGAGATCGCGGTGGACCTCTTCGCAGTGCGCTTTCAGCACCCACACGCTCGAGAAGTCCTTGCGGCAATGCTGGCACGAGGACTTGGCCAGTTCGGGCAGATCCTCGCTCATCGCGTCCTCCTCCATCTTGATCGTGACCGGTGACTGGGCCGGGGCAGCCGCCTCCTCGCCGCTTGGCGTTTCTGCCAACACAATTTCATCATTTTCACGATCTTTATTCTTTTGCCTTTTTTGGTGGTTCTCGTTGAATTGCATCACAAGATCAAACCCGAAACTTTCAAGCAGGTGTTTATAAACTTGTGAATGTTTCTTGTTGGGAATGGATATTCTAGAGTAACTGTCATCCTGAGGGTTAGTCATCATTGGGGGTGGCGTCTTATTGGGTTGGGGGGAATTCAAATTGGCCGGTAACGGCGGGTACATTGACATGGGGCTACCAAACAGGCAATACAATTGTTGATGTGTGGACAACTGTTCTTGATTGACAAATAGTGCCGAACATCGTTGGCATGCTAACATACCGTTTGATGTTGTAGGCGATTGGGCAATCGAGGTCGCGCTCGTAGGTACGGCGTTCGTCGTGGAGGACGCCGACGAGGACAGCGACGTGGACGTGACGGTGGTGTTAGTAGGAACTATGCTGTTGGGCGACGAGCCCATTACGTGAGAGGCCACTTGAGAAGTTACACTACTGCCACTTCCAGAGGACGCTGGCGAAGTCAATTGTTGTTTTGGCGAGCTGCCCATGATGTCTTGCATCATTTTCTTGTGCTGTTCTTGCGCTTTCTGAGGTTCCGGTTGTTCGATGAGGGGTTTGCTCAAGTCGATCTGGCCGCTGATCGCGAGATCTTGCAGCTTGGACGCGCGGGTTTGGTGGAGCACGGATCGCATGTGAATATCTAACGTCGAGCCCTGACTGTAAGCCACTTTACAGATGTTGCACTTGTAAGGTTTCTTGTCGTCATCATCGACCGAGCTGATCGACTTCGGAGTCGGTGGCGGTGTGACGCCGAGACTCGCCGCCAGTGCCGCTGCTGCCGCGTGCGGGGATACTGACGTCATGCCATTGTTGTTGTTATTGTTGTGTTGCTGTTGTTCTTGCATGGCACGCTTCAGTTTGTGTAAATGACTGACAGAATTGTAATGCACCAAGAGGATGTTTTTCTGAGTGAACGATTCTTTGCACACGTCGCATTTGTAAGGGCGATTCGGATCTAGATATTTCTCCATTGGGTAACTTAGTTTCTCCCCCTTGCGATGCAGAAGCGTCTTATTATGGCTGGTCAAATAGCTCTGTCGAGTGAACGCAACTTTACAACGGTGACATTTATACTTCCTGTTTGGGTCATTGTAACTATCCTCGGCGATCGCCTGACTGTTCAAATAATCCTCCAGGAACTGTTGTTCCTTGTAAACGACCGAGTCGTCGCTGTTCTCTCCGTCTCCACTCTGGTTGTTACCCATCCCCTCGTCCTGGTTATCCTTACTGGGACTATCATCATCCATCATGTCGTCCGTTTCCATTTTCAAACTTTCCTTCTTGAGAAGGTCATTGGTCGACGCGTCCAACACTTGCCCGCTGAGCCCAGCCAATAGGAGAGGGTTCGACATCAGGCTGTGTTTGTACGCGTTGAGCTCGTCTTCGGACAGTTCCGAGTGCGCAGTCTCCACGTGCTTGTGCAGCGCGAGGACAGACCGGAAGCTGCGACCGCAGAGCACGCACTTCGTCGCGTCCCTGATCATGTGGTACTGAGAGTGAAGCTGCAGCTTTTCGACCGTCTTGAACGCGAGACTGCACTGATTGCACCTGTACTTGTACACGTGCTTCTCGGACACTGAAATACCCTGAGGCGGGCCTCGAACGTGGATCTCACGGAAGTGCATCTGCAGACTGTGCGCCGTGCTGAAATACTGATTACAACCCTTCTTCCAGCACAGATAACCCGTCCCCGTCGGAGTCTGTTTCAACTCGAAATGACCGTTCTCGTTCTGATGCAAGCACAACTCGTCAATGTTTCTGAAACTCTTGAAACATGTCTGACATCGAAACTCCTCCTCGACGTCGTCAGGAGAGGGTGACATCAAATCAGGTCGATCATCACGATCCTCTGAATTGGCATCGGAATTATTCTGTTTACTCGTATCTAAGTCCTTACCGCCGATCGATGAGCCACCGGAGCTTGCCGACGACGGACTGATCATCTGGATATGAGAATTGGACAATGGAGGTGTTTGTTGATTAGGATTGTTCTGAGGTGTCGAAGGAGTCGAACGATTGACGTGGTTCAACCAATGGGATTGATCGACCAATAGGAGGAGGCGTTGAAGACCTTCGGAGTTGACGGAATGGATCTGCATGACGTGACGCTCGAGGGCGGTGCGATCGCGGAAGCCGTCCTGGCAGAGCGGACAGAGGAAGTCGCGCACGGGAGAGGACGCCGGCGGCGAGTGTTCGGCCTGGGAGTGTTGCGCCAGGACGTGTGCCTGGATGCGCATCTCGGACGAGCTCGTGTAGTTGCAGTAGGGACACATGTGGACGTCGTTGGTCGGCTCGTCGACGTCTTGGTTGTCCATCACGTACTTGAGGAGGTTCTCTTTAGATTCGCTCTTGACTGATTCCGAGCGTTCTCGGCTCGGTTCGCGGCTCCGTTGACTTTCCTTCCGATCTGGAATGGAGTCAAAATCAAACATTATCATTTCATATGAGTCAATTATGAGCCTCAGTGGGAAATAAATACAAACAATCAAACAAACGCTGAATCCGGAGTGGTTTCATTCTTCCTACGACAAGATGGTCAGCCATGGATTACCCCACATAAAACCATTACGAAATGTTTTTTCCATAGTATATAATTAAAAATAATTCGAAAATTTCAATTGAAAATATCTCACATAAATGAACGGAATGAACGTAATCCACAGAATCCTGTTTGATAGTTTTTTGGTCGCCTATAATACTATTCGTAGCCTAATATGGTCAAGATGTATAAGAAAAACAGAACTGCTGCCGTATATAATTATTAATGAATGAAAAACATTAATTCAAATTACGAAAAAAAAACACTCAAGAACACTATTTCGTTAATACATTAATTTACGTGGTCACTTTCCCGAAAAATCTTCCACCAGAACTCGGTTCCGAGTCTAAAATTGCACGGCGAGTAATTTTAAAATCATTTCAAATGTACTCGAGAAGTAATAATTACAACACCTGCTAAACGTGTTTCGAATATAAAATCACATCACACAACAAAAGCGACAGCTGTCAACGTCTTCTCGTTTATCCCACTCTTTGACGCGTACAATATGATGATTATCATCGAAAAAAAAAAAAATGTTGTCGAGATATATAAAAAGAATTCGATGATTTGATCTAGCAACAAAGAATGTTTCTGTACGTTTTGATTAATTAAAGGTAATTGTACACTTCGAACTGATAATCTTCAAGATAGTAACGATACTAATTTAATAAACTAGTATATATAGATGTATCTAATCGCAAATATGTCCGCTCGTTGGCTCGTTTATATGAAACACAATTCACGGTTAGATATGACTTTCATTACGACGAACAAGAGTTCCCCCTATATATTAACAACATCGCTCATTGGTGTCGACCCGTCAACATACTACCTCGGCAGGTGTGATAATTATAATAATAATGTCAAGCCTCTTCAACGATGGACGAGATTCGAAAAAAAAAATGTGATTCTCTACTTGGAAATTATGTTTTGTTAATGTTTGTCATTAAAAAAAGGAAATGAAAAATCACAATGAGGTATGCCCGGGAGGGTTTTGAGACGTACAGTGTATGGCTTCAGCTACAAGTGGCTGTAGCCATATTTTTCCCACAGACTAAACTGACGAGGCGTTATTTAGTTGCTAATGGAGGTGATGTCTTAGTTTTAACGAGATTCGATAAATGGTTGAAACCGTGACAAGATGCTTCATATTAAATTGTGAGGAGGAGAATATAGGATGATTGTGTGCAACACAAATGAGTTCGATTGTTTACGAGAATCTATAAATACACAAATCAAAATCAAAATTATTCATTCACTACCCCATTTGAGTGATGAAATATGGAACAGTATATACGTGAATATTCTGATCGGAACTGCATATACAAAATCACATATACAATTCAAAATAAATGATCCATATCCAATTAAATTGTAATTTTTTTTTTCAAATCATCAATACATCAAATTTATGTCAAAAGCAAACAAGGATTGTTGGAAATAATTGAAAAGTGAGGTCAATAATAATGTCGAATTCCGATAAAAAAATTCAGTTGATAATCCAAATATGAAATAACGACAATTTTGGTTCTATCGCCAACATAAATGACTCAGTATGAGCCAAGAAACCGTTTGACAATCGTCAGCAACAATCATTGTCACATCATTGCCTTTTTATTTATCGAATAAATACAATTTGGTACGTTTTCCACAATTTTACCACAAATTGAATTCAAAGATACCAACAACTGACAATGTATTTCAATTTAAATTCGAAACAATAAACTTACAATTACTCTAAACTACATCCAAATATCTATATATAAGAATGAGATTTAATTATCCCCAACGTAAAAAAAAAAAAAAAATCCACATCAAGATTCAAATGAATATAATCACACAAGTGTTGTTTTATTCTCATGTAAAAGTAATTCATCATTTCTACGTTGTCATCGTGTATTAAAATGAATTAAAATCGAGAAACTAAAATGTGATTATCAAAGAAAAATAGGTGATGCGTAACAAAGACTTTAGTGTTAATCTCATAGTTTCGTGTGTTTGGGTACAGTCATCAAGTCGATGATGATGACTGCTGATGATGATTCTCAGATGGTTACTTGGATCATTAAGCTCGAAGCCCGATGATTAAAGCTAGTTAGTCCTCCCATCGCGTTTTTCAACAACCGGTGTGTCTTGGTCGATCGAAACGTCCGACGGGTGATGTTGTTTGATAGGGGGGACGGACGATCGAGACCGCCAACAATCTCGCCGAGTTGAGATGTGGTTTGACTTGTCTGGTTTATTGCATGCACGCCTTTTAACAGGGACGACCAAACATGGGCACCATCAGAAGCCAGACTGTGCATGACTGAATTATAGCACTACTTTAGGCAGTCAATTTACAATAATTTATATTTCATTATATTTTATAAAAAAAACATATTATGATATGTTATTATTTATAATCGCTAAGAGCCAATCAAGAGAATAAAAGATCATCGATGGTTGAATTCCAAATGTAAATTAATTTTCAGCTGAAAATATCGTAAGTGAGACGAAAAATCATTTTCAAAATCAATTACGAATAATCAGAAATATTAGAGAAGTATTTGCCTCATTCTATTATGAATGAATCACGTGGAAGTGCCAGCTCTTTCTCTACTGCCACATCTTGTACAAAACGTTACATCGGATCATTGTATCAAAACTAAATTATGGACATTGCCGTGGAAAAAATTCCGAATAAAATTCCGAAGATTGAAATAATATTACTCAATTATCAACATCATGGAATAAATCATACTCTTAGATAATTTAAAAATTCAGATAAAATATAGATATTCAATTAACAATTGATAATTATTATATTGATTTTCTCCTTTTTGTCCATCCCTGGTATTAGATCACTATCTCGAACATAGTGTTGTATTTCTCTTATTTGTTGATCAGTTGACCACGCCTCTCTGACACGCCGGTCAACCAATAACTAGACGCATCGCAGCGAGCAATGCATTTCAGTGCATCGTTGCACTTGAAACTGCATCCTTACAAGGGTATAACCGAGAACACTTTCTCAGCCGAGAGACATGGCACTGTTTGGAAATGTTGAACGTGAGTGCAACTGAGAAAACGCTATAGACGATAGGAGGGATAGTTTAATGATGAATTATTTGTACAGATTGAGCCCAAAGTCACAGCCTTTTTTCCAACTGATTATACCAGTCAACTTTGTGATATTGCATATACTATTTTACACGTATGAGACAAACAAAGGATGTTTTTTCTACTTTCTTTCAAACTCCAATCTTCTTTCATCACGGACCAGATTTTTTATTTCGCTACTCATTTTGAGACGTCATTACGCTGAATTTGGGAAGGTTTCGACAATCCCCCCCCCCCCCCCCAAATTCAGACATATCGATCATATAGGCTTCTTATTAATTCTAGCCTGAATCTGAGGAAAAATCTAAATTATTCATTACTGACTTCTAGTTTAACCGCTACGGGCGATGCCATCGGAAGTATTTGTCAAATTATGATTTGTGATAATTGAATCGCATTATTTCTCCTGACAAACGCGAAACGTTTATGCATGAAGATAATTGTGGTCATTGAAATTTCAGCACGTCATTTGAATTAGGACATGTAGTTATTGAAATACAACTCAACCGAGCGTGTGTAAAACTATAGGAGATCTGCGTTCGAGATCCGAGTACACACGATCGTCTTGTAGGCCTACATATGTAGGCATAGAAATGAAGATTAAATTTATTTCACTAGAATTTCATTATTTCATATTACTTTGGTCTATTTGTATCCATAGATAGGGTTATCTGCCTATATGTGATATCGACAAATATATATGTGTGTATATATATATATATATATATATATATATATATATATATATATATATATATATATATATATATATATATATATATATATATATATATATATATATATATATATATATATATATATATATATATATATATATATATATATATATATATATATATATATATATATATATATATATATATATATATATATATATATATATATATATATATATATATATATATATATATATATATATATATATATATATATATATATATATATATATTGAATAAATATTTATTCGTCAACGCGACTTTTGATTATCCATAAAGATTTGATTATTAATCATATATATATATATATATATATATATATATATATATATATATATATATATATATATATATATATATAATATATATATATATATAAATATATATATATATATATATATATATATTTATTTATATATATATATATATAAATTCATTTATATGAATATATTTATATTTATATTTATATATATATATATATATATATATATATATATATATATATCTTCAAATCTCATGGTACGTTTGATATAATGTTCATGCCAATATAGTTTTTGATATAACTAATTTTTACTATTACACAATGTGATTGCAATATACGCGATCGCTTAATTCCATCCTTCCCACTTTATTAGGTTTCATTAAATCAAATTATTATAATTGGATACATGACCTGCAACGATATCTATTTTAATGCCACTCGGCTAACTTCCTGAGTCTTCACACAGCCTTTGTTATATGTTCTCATCAAGTCAGCGTTAGCGTTGTTGCATCAGAGTTACGATAAGCTGGATCGACGAGAAGGCAACGATTCGGAATATCTATAGCTGTAAAGATCTCATTCCATACACCAAAAAATTCAAATTATTTATATATATATATATATTTATATACACAAAATATATATATCCATATATGTATTTATATATATATATATATATATATATATATATATATATATATATATATATATATATATATATATATATATATATATGAATGATAAATATTTATTCGTCAACGCGACTTTTAATTATCCATAAAGATTTGATTATTAATTACATAATGAGTCGTGAAAGCTCAGAGCTGTGATGGGATGCAGATCATAGTTAAAACTCCAAAATTTGATAGAACGAAGTTTTTCTGATACAGATACAAATTGTGCGGGAATGTTCGATATTTATTATGATATTCATCCAGCATTGTTGAAGATAATCTCAGTTTTCAGAATTGTCAACATTTCATTATTCATTATCAATTGTCATTTTCATACTAGTGGAACAAGAATTTAAGTTTTGAGGGAGAAAACTAAAACATCAGAATCTTTGAAACTCAGAAGAAACAACGGTATTCTCAGATCGAAATGGAGAGTCGAAAATCAAAAACAGTCTTCTAGAATCAAGAATAATTTGAACAGAATTGATATTCGTGATTGATGACAAAATTTGCAATACGATTTTGTTCATCCCTGTCTCAGCGTGTTGACGTTTTACTGAAAGTTAATCATCAAGTAATAAAATAAGTAAAAATCACATTGAACATTTCTTTTCTACTAAAAACGTTGTTATAAAAATGTCCTGTGGTAAAAGCACGACTTCTTCACCGCACAGAAATGAGCAAAAAACATTTAATCGAAGGTGAAAATACGATTATTTCTGTACCTAGCCACGTCACGAGAGAGTGCGAGAAAAACCAATTAACTTGAATAGTAATTATCATAAGCTTCGGCAAAACGGTATGATGACGTCACATGCAAGCTGACGGTCGCGATGATAATTCTGGTCATTATTGAAGCTGAACTACATTTTGAAATATATCACATAATCAATACAGGATTTTATCAGACTCATGTATAATTTAGGTATTAATAAAAAATAGACATGCTGAATATTTCATAATTTTTCTTTTTGTGCAATATTTCATTATTATTATAATGCTATTATTTTTGCACTATGTATGAAAATTCTATAACACAATTGTGTATTTATTTATGTATGACACTGTGTTCCATTGAATAAAGATATTATTATTATTATAAATATTTGTGCAATTCAGTTTTTGATTGATGTAATGTATTGTTTGGTCATATAGAAGAATCGAATAATATACGATGGAATTATTCACAAATGAGAGTACACATTCAAAAAATTCCAAACATTTTCCATACCGGTATACCAACTTTATTAATATTTTTCATGGATTATTGTTAAGGTGATTCCAATCTTATTTTTCGTCTCCATCAAGTTGGTATTTGATATGTGCAATTTAATATATAATAATGTTGAAACCTACTAATTATTACTGTTGAATAAAAAGTTTGAAAAAGCGTTAATAAATCAAGCAAGCGAAAATAAAATTTAATATAATGAAGAGAAGAAAAAAAATGGAAATAAATATACTATGCAATAAAACGTTATCCATGAAGCTAATGTTATTACTTGATATAGATTTATTATTTCTACCCGTTTTATATTATTTGCATCCGGTCAAGCACAGAGATTAATTAAGGAGCATTAAAGTAAGGAGAAAACATTTCACCATCATGCCAAGGTGTTGGTATCACTGTAGCTCGACGTAACGACTTCAATTGAATCAGAAACAATGTTCAGAACCGAGTTAATTATCTATGAAAAAATTGGAGAATTTTCTTGCTTCTATTATAGAAAAGTGTGTTCAAGATTTCTTTATTAGTGGCAATTTCTAGGCTGAATTTCCAAATACGTTTCATTTCTTCTAAGCTCTATTGAACAACACCAAAGATAACATCCACTGCCAATATTGTTCACAACAATGTCATATGAATATTTTTTTCACGTCGCCTGACATTTGAAAAAATGAACTTCTGTCAACTCTGTGTGAATTTTTCAGTCACCGTAGACTATACATAAAACGATAATCTCCCATATAAAACACTGTTTTACTTCTATAAAACTGATATTTAAGGTTAGTTTTCGAATCTGATGAACTTCCGGCAGATTAATTCCAAGATTCTCAAACTTTGAACGAATAATAAACAATAGACCATACGTGAAATAGTTTTTTTTTATATTTTGATACAAAACATAGATACGTATTTTGCTAATATTATATTTCCGATAATTCCTTGAAAAATATACCCCAATGAACGTCAACATTTTGTATTCAATTAGATCGTAGATCTAATTTTTCGTTAGATGGTAACGTCAATTTAGAACAAATTAGTCTAACTATAGATCGAAGTGCCAATCACATTCAGAAAAAGAAAACACTTACAGACAATTTACGTTGTTATAGATACGAGAAACAATTCGACAGTCGTATCTTGTTTTCGATGTTACTCGCAATGGTGATCTTCTACAACTACCCACCAAGTGCCAGAACGTTATCTTACGACTAAAACAGACCCGAGAACTCTAACTTGGAGATATGATCGAGTAACAATCAATCTATTCATGATTGTACTCGAGGTAAATTGTATCAATAAATAATAAATAGATAAGTGTGAATCGGAGGGGAGAGAACACTGATGTATTTCTCATTTTCTTACAAGGAAGTGAAATGAGTTTTAGATGTAAGTCTTGGTTCATGAATGAGACTGTTTTTTTAATAGTAGGATGATGCTTTTGAATTCAGTATTTTTTTTTGTCAGGGTTTTTGAATGTGTAGTAGAAATTTCAACTGTTATTCGTACAAAATGATGAACATTTATTCATAAATTTTTAGGTACAATACATTGTTTTTCTTCGAAAAAAAGAACTGAATGTGAGACAATGTTCACAGAAGGTGACAACTTTAATTTCACAATGAATCTCAATGTTTTTGAATTATATTTTGATCATGCAAATACCCGATTGTATATTTTGACAAGCATTTATATTAATTTATTTTTGATTCATTATTTCATTTTTAGATTCCTTCTTGTTGGAGACTTGATCAAAATGGAAGAAATCTAACAGAGCGTCACTTATTTTCAATCTCTTTCGAAAGTTTTCGAACCTATATCAACGAATTATAGTGTGCCACAGAAATGTCAATTTATATCTCCACATGTATACGGTGGAGGTGCCCAAATTTCCCGCACCTTCCTTCAATTAACGAAACACCTCCCCACAAATCTAACTGAACAACAATGTCACTCAAATAGTGTTTTCCGATCACAACTCCAATTGTTTGTTTGTTAATCTGGTAACCTAGCAAACAAACTATCCCACCATTGTTGAGCAATATTGTTTATAAATATTTTTTTCATTCGTAAACCATTACAATATCTACGCCAATTACAAATCCAATGTATTAGGACCAACAAGCCCACCACAACTATTTAGGACAAACTATAAATATAAGTTATACTATATTAATTTATACTTTCTCTAATGAGGAACAAACAGCTATCTAGGCTTATATGATTATTTATATTAAGGCCAATATATAAATAAATAATATGTGTATTTGCAATTAAGTGTACCATATAGACGGTATTATTGTGCGACTCTAATGCATATTCATATCATATTAACGGGTCCTACCCTGTTCATAATGGAATACATACGGGGAAAGTTAGAAACGCACTCAGTTTTGATGACACTCTAAAAATAATACGTGATCAAATCTGTTTTACATGAGTAATTGAGAACTGTATTCATCTTTTCATCAACAGATTGACAAAAGATTATATTATGAATAAGAACATTCATTTCATTGATTATTACATTATTATATAATAATGTTTAATAATGTTATGTAATAATGTGCATGCTCAGTTGTCTTATTATTTGCAGAGGCAACAAATAGGAAATTGATTCGATTATTCGCAAGCTTGAATAAAAAATCACCTTTGTAACAAATCTAGAAGGCGTCGAGAATTTCTTTGTCCCGACGCGAACTCTTCTAATGGGCAAATAAAAATTGGAGCGATATAATCCCTTGCACGGTGACTGATATTATATCCATTTTTGACATTTCTATTCGGGCTAACGACGCACTGTGAGGATATTACGGATCTATTGGCGTCGTAAATTATCCAATGCAAATAGGCGAGATCAAGTGACGTCAGAGAGCAGTATTGAAATTAGTGAGGATTAAACGATGCATCAAAAACGAGGCTAACAAAGACATGCAAGAAATCTTCACCGGATGTTAATTGACCGGAACACTGTGATTCTACAACCATGGGGGCAATTTGGCAGTATTTCTAGTCGAAATTCGAACCCTAAACATGTTGTTGGTCCACAAAATGTATGATGTATTTATTCTTGTCTCAGAACATTTTTCATAAATTTCTGTATGGTCATGATTATTTTCTCTCTTTGTAATTGTGAGTGAGAATTAATTATTGTTCAATGGTATTTTTCATAATTATCTTACCGGATACATAGATTTGTGTCCATCTCAAATTATATGCTGTGATGGCCGTGGGCTTGTGACTTTGAGGGTCTACGGAAAAACATTCCCTATTCATGTTATCTATCAAAACATCCGATTAAAAAAAAAAACATGACTGTATTGATCAAAAGCAATTCTTACCCGTATCATTCTCGGTAAAGCTATGATCCAACTGGCTGTGAACTTGAAACACCTCGCTGATGTCCGTGTGCACATCCTTGCCCTCCCCCCTCCTCTGCAGCTGATGCAACTGCTCCATCTGCAGATGCTTCATCGCCCTCACGTGCTGCAACAGCGGCAGCTTCGCCCTGCTCGAGAAACCGCACAACGCGCAGTGGTATACCCTCGCGTCAGGACTCACTCCCGCTTCGGCGTCCCGAACATGCACGAACAACAGGCAGCTAGCCTCGTGCCGTTGTCCGGCCGCGTGCAACTGCAGTTTATGAGCACTGTTCGTGTAGTAATCACAAGCATGGCATCGAACCTGGATACCTCCAGGTGACGATACATATTTCAGTTTCCATTCATTACGCGGACCACCCTCCTTCACGTGGTTGACATGTTGCAATCGTTGGAGGTGTTTGTCCGTCTTACAATGGAGTTGGAAGTTGGCCTTGAGATTCGTCTTGTAAGTGCAGAGTTTGCACACGTAGTGACCGGCGACCACGGCCAAGATCTCCTGCTCTCTGATCTTGGTGCGATCGGCGGACAGATGGTGTGACAGCGCCTCTAACGAGTCTGTCGAAAACACGTTGCACACGCAACAGTGGAACATTTGATTGGGGTTCGGATCTGCCGGTTCCGGCGGAGGTTCCATGGTTTCCGGATTGAGACCCATGTCCATGTGAGGAGCCAACTCCGGGGGTATGTGAGGAGGTAGCTGACCGCCGGTCATCATCTGGATGAGGAGAGCCTGGTTGTAGGCCATGTCCGCCAGAGCGGCCTCCGTGTGCGGAGGAGGTTTGTCGCCGGGCAGCGTCAGTCCGGGGTGGAAATGCAGCAGCGACTCGAAGCTGAGTGCCGCCGCGTGGTGTTGCGACTGCTGTTGCTGTTGATGGTGCTGCAACGCGCTCAACGTCTGCATGTGCTTGACATTCTGCTGCAGCACCATCATGTTGTGCGTGTGTTTCTCGCTCGTCATGTGGATCCGCAGGTTGCGCGCGACGTTCGTCTCGTAGTTACACACGTCACAACGGAAGGTGGGTTTCGGTTTTTGACTCTGCGCCCCGGAACTGAGCGGCGTGTGGTGGTGCTGATGGTGGTGGTGGGGGGACGGCGGGGGGACAGCACTGGGACTGACCATGCCTGACTTGTGTTGCTGGGACGAGGGGGGTGTGGAGTGGGGCTGGTGGGGATGGGTGCCGCTGTCCGTGTTGGGGACACCACCGTTTTGCAGTTCTTGCATGTTGTTCAGGTGTTTGTCGGACTGCATGTGGATGCTGAGGTTGCCTTTAGTTGTCGTCGAGTAGTTGCACACCTCGCATCTGTACGGCTTGTAGCCGCACGTGTACGTCTCGCCGCGGGCTAGCCTTGGGTGCGGCTGTCCCGCAATGCAATAAATACACGACGTTTCCGATTCAGGATGTTTCTCTTTCATATGTATCTCTAGTGTTTCTTGATATTTGTAGTGCCAATTACACTTTGGACATTTTAACGTTTTGCACGAATTCCGTGAATGCATACCGGCTAGTGGGCCTCCCACCCCGCCTAGCCTTGAGGAACTAAGTATGAGCTCGCATTTAGCGCACTCGACCCCGCTGGGGCGGCCGCCCATGTGGTCCGGACAGACACCGATAGTTGTGCCGGTCAGGAAGTTGGGCGGCGCCTGCGGGTACATTGACGACGACATGGCGCCGGTCAGCGGGCTGAGCGGCGACGGACTAGCGCCGGGTGAAACGCTACTCCGTTCATTATTACCGCTCGACGGGCTCTTTCTCGTCAAGTCCATCCCGATCGCCGACATCATCATACGATTACTGTGTACATTAATATTATTACTAGTAGAACTACCGTTTTGTGGTAGGGAGACCGTAGTCTCAGGAACATGGTGAATCTGGACGTTCGCGCGGCCTGGAGGTGAAACGTTGTTGTCTAAAGGACGCCGATGATGCATCACTAAACTCTCGGCACAATCCGCACTACTGTTTTTAGTGTCTTTGTTGTCGTTCAACGACGACGACGACGCGGGCGATCTACGCAACGGTTCGAGTCCGTCATCACCGGCACACCCAACCGTTGTCGAATCTCGTAAAAGTTTCTCAGTAGGAACCAGTTGGGGGGTGGCAGTGATGCCGGCCGTGGATAGGCTCGCGTTGTAGGGCGTGTGATGGGCGGCGGGCTCGTTCGACGACAACGGCTCCAGGAAGGAGACGAGAGGTTCTTTATCTTTACCCACGCACTGTATAATGGCCGACGCGTTTTTATGCCCCAGAATGTCCTTCTCGTCCTCCAACAGAGCGACGTTGTGGTCGCCCATCGCGTGCGCCACAAACGATTTCGCATAACCAAAAGAGAGTTTACAAATAAAACACATAAGTATAGGTTTGACAGGTACCGACGAACAATCTTTACCGAATTTATCGATCTTTTTCTTCTTATCGGCAATGTCGGTGTTGTTCATGTCTTCCGTCTTCTCGTCACTATCACCAGTTTTATTATCACGAACAGTGTAAACCCTGTAACTATGCATAATGGGAACTTCAGGAACTATTTTCTTGTCGTGCATGATCGTATTCGCGTACGCCGCTTGGCTCCCGTAGAGAGCGTTGTACAGCGAGGGATTGCGGGAGACGTAGAACGCGTTGGCAATCTGCGGGAATACCTGATACTGGGACAGACTGACGCCTCGGCCGTCGACAATACTTCCGTCGCCGGCGATCATCGGCAAGTCTGCCAGACTCGTGTCCTCCTCGCTCAACTCGCTGTCCTCGATGATGTACGCCGAGCCGTCCGGATTGTAAACGATCTTCCCGTCGAACTTTTCCACGTCGGAGGTGCCGCAAGAGTCTTCGTTATCGGGTGCGAAGCCTCTTCCGGATACCTCTTTCGTCTTACTCTTGCCGGTGATCGTTTTCAACATGTTGTAATCCTCGTCCTCGGACTCGGACTCTTCGACACGTATCTTCGTCATGTTCACGTCCGCCTCGTTGAGCCTCGTCACCTGTACGTCATCGTGTAGGAACTTGCTACCAGACGGCGGTGACGACATCCTCCTCTCGTCTTCGTCGCGGCCCGCTATGACGGCCGCCGGCGGAGACGCGGACGATTCTTCGCCTGGACTCATTTCGTTGTCTTCTTCGTTATCCTCGTCTTCGATTCCCGGTTCTCGCTTGCGTTTTCTCTTGCGACTCGCTGTGGTCGTGTGGTTGTGTAAGTCTGACGCGTGGTCGGCCTCGTCTAATGACGCGTCAACGGTTGGCGTTGGCATCGCGAACGACGGCTATCGTTCAGTTGCCGATGCTGTTCGCCGGTCTGGACCATCACATAGTGATACACTCGCGGGCTCCAGTCTGGAAATGACAAACAAAATACAGAAATTAGTCACAAAGTAGTGAAATAATTCATCATATCAATTCGTGAAATAAACCAACCTGGATTTCGATTCATGATCACATTAATTTCAATAAAACAAGAATGAAAATTGGAAGATATACAACATGATTATTTCTGGATAAAATATTGATTGGCTGAGTGCCACGTTATCCGGCCGACATTGGGAAACACAAAAACGTCACCATTTTGAACAAAAACATCGACGATATAAGTAAAACTATTTTATTGCAGGTATACATATCGATCGTGATTATCCTTGAGCGCCTTATTAGGAACATAATTACTCTAACCAGATTCCATATTTAATTATGCCTGATTGGCTGCTGCTGGATCAGTAAATACAGCCAATCATTAACCGTTAATCAATCCCATATAATGTGTTCTCATCGGCCAGCTTTTGTCCATTTCCTTATAGATCAGTAACGCATGATCATTAATCTTTTATTGTCAACAGATTTCTAAATTCCAATTGAAAACGTAGTAAATTCTAAACAAACAGCGTTAAAAAAATGAACAATCTCTTTTGCGATTTTTCCATGTTCTGTAAATCAGTATTTTTAATTAAATTCAATTATTTCTCAACAAACACAGGGAGTGAAACCTAATTATTACCAACTGCTGTTCATTATACAATACTAATATTGACTCTCAGTACATTCATATATATCTTGATATGAAATAAAAGAGAAAACAAAGTTTTGGCCGAGTAGATTTAATGGTATAGCCACTAAAATGATATGTTATGACATATTAATAACTTTCGTATTGTTATTCTTCACTAGGATCTACTTTAGATGATAAATAAAAGCTCGAGTGTAAAGAATACAAAAGAATATATACTCAAAAGGAAATACAATGAAACCGAAGAAACATGGCCGATGCGTTTTTTTTTTATTTTCATTTTCAGAATTGACGCTCAAAAATGAATCTACCGAACATGTGTTATATTCCCCCAAAAAACGTATCGATTGTGTGTATTTGTATCTTTCCGTTTTCGAGTCACACACACGAGTCCAGTGAGATTTCGCGGTTAGGACAGCTATTAGAAACCGGCAATATCAGTGTTGGCAGTTCTACTTTCAGCGACCGTCTTGTTGGGGCAATGCATCTTGGCCACATTTCAGAACAAAGGTTGCGACTTTTCACGTCACTTTTTGTCGCCCAACGGAGAACAAGTTACCGAATGTTCGCAATTACCGGAGACTCTCGAACGTCGTCAAGTATATTTTCAATCAATGCCGCGCGACTCGGTATTCGATGTACCGGGGTTCGAGTCCCGTGCTCGTCGCTTCGAGGGGGACAGAAATCAACCGGACTGTTGTTCGATTAGGATGAAATTATCTCATTCGTCACTATTGTATTTAGGAATGAAAGAAAAACTATTGAAACTATAATCAACATCAATGACAAACCAAACTATTTTCAAATTGAGTAATAAATTTGATGTATACCTGGATCATTATTCACACTGGAATTTATTTGATTTCATGAGGGTATAAATATATATTTCCAGATGATCATTAATCAAGTACAAAAATGTAATTTGCGTACAAGTTTCATGAGAAGTTGATTCACTAATCATCGCCTATTAAATTAATGTATTGATTATAATTCGTTGAACCAAACTGATTCAATGTAAAAAATCAAAACCAGTACGTAATCTTATTAAAATAACGTGCATATTAATTTCTCGGAATAAAATCTCTGATCCGTGCCAAGGATATATGAGGTACAAATACGAAACTATAATTTATCATTAAATAAATAACACTCCTAGATTGACTTTTGATCTTTCAACCTCAATACAATATATTGATAAATCAACCCTTTTCTTCAAATCTCCGTTCACATTACTACAATACAGATCATCAGTGTATTAATATTAGAACTGTTATCTTGCCTCAACTTAAGGTGATGTGTACTCAGCTAAAGATAATACAAGTTGCAACACAAGATGGCACTGTACTCGGGTTAAATACAGTTGAACCATTGATTAGAATTATTAAATACAGCCTCATTGTGGACATAGTATATATGGGAAATCAACGATAATTCTTTAATGGATAAAATGTGGTTTTCAACACCGCACCCAAAAAAAAAAAAAAAAACATTATTAAACTAACTGATTAGAGCATTTCCGGTTATAAAGTGTAAATAAATAAATTGCGTAATGGAATAATTCATGAACACTTCCATTGATATGGATATTCCACGTGTTTATTTTTACTCTCATTTTTTTATGGTTGTGGGAAGAACAGTATTTTTGTGGAAATTTCGCACTTTTTTTATCTACGGAATGTGTACCACCTTTGTAATTATTTCGAAATATATGAACTGGCTTGTTTGCTTTTTTGAATGTACGTTGAACATATTTTTATACATAAAAGATCTTTTATATATAGGTGTTTAACCCGTAGGCATAATGCTGAATATATTTTTTTTCAAATAGTACAAAAAGGAATCCCAGAGATTAAATTTGAAAGCGTGACATATATAATATATTTATTTTCAGGGGGAAAAACACGCAATTTTTACAAAATCATTTTTCAGAAGAGCCGCCACGTTTTCAAACATATAATTAAAGATCTGAAAATATACCATACGGCATTGACAAAGATTTTCCCCATTCTTTCCAGACCTATTGCGTAAGATATTATATTATATGATGAATGATGGTTATTTTGTCACTTAAGCTTCCGTTAGTATTGAATGCTATGCTAAGGGGTGGATCAACCCAAGTCCACCACCTCAATTACATCACTGAGCACGCAGAAAATGCGTGTATAGTGCGTACAATAAAATGTGCGTGTCACGATATCTATAGAGACACACCGTATAATTTATAAAAATATCCAAACCGGGGAAAACTTGGCGCCCTTAATTGCACCCCAAGCTTACCACCACCATCTGAATCCTAGACAACGGTGAATTTTCTTTAATTTCATCCCCCCCCCTCCCCACCCCTTTGGAATCATTATTACAACTTCACCAAAGAAACATAGGGGTGGAAAGAGCGAGAGAGAGAGGGAGTGCTTTACCTTATATATAAATTCAAACTCGGAAGAATTTTTCCCCTTTCGCGTGATGTATAAAAACAAAAGAAGTTGACGTGTTTTTGTCTGACGAATTGTTCCCACGAACAATCACGTTAATTGCCCCCCCTCCCCTCCTCCCACCTCACCCACCCTCAATTACATTTGTAACCATAGCAACCTTTTCAAGAATAAAAAACAAGCATAATTATCACGTTAAAAGTATAAATATCGGTATCGACCGGACCGTGGTTTGATTCCATCGCCAAGCGCTACATTCGACTCATATCGTGACGAGTTATGGAGTTAATCACAAAGATTAATTTCCGATCATTTTTTTAAGTTTCTTTTCTCTTACTATTGATGTGGATGTATGTGTGTGTGTATATATATACCTGGATCGAGGAATTAACGAATGAAAATCTAGGTAATGAATTAAAAACGAGAGAAGTGAATAAAAAAACACGCCATTGTGAGTATAGGTATAGTGTAATGCAGGAGGAGAGTGACTTGATGATCGACATTAGTTGTTATTGAGACTAATTACGTGATGAAATGAATTTTCTTTGAAATACGATATTGAAGATATAATTATCATTTTTAAGTGTTGAATAACTTCACTTATATTGTTGTATAGAAAACTAACTGGACAATAAACATATTGAAACATCCAATCAGTTAATTTAGCATCAGATGACAAATATAAAATATGTATATCATTGATAGAATTTAACTCACAAATTTTAATATATCATTTTACTGTCAGAAATAAAAATTAAGATGCTCATCGCTTTATCCAAATATGTTTATGTTTTGTGTTGAATCAAATTATTCATATATATATATATATATATATATATATATATATATATATATATATATATATAAATATATAAATATATATATATATATATATATATATATATATAAATATATATATATATATATATATATATATATATATATATATATATATATATATATATATATATATATATATATAACTATCTCCACATTTCCATCTGAGATAAGATCCCAGAGACTTCACCGTCGAATCATACCATATGCATCCACACACATACATACAGTCTAATAAGTGGATAATTTTATGACTCCAAAGGAAAACTCTCTCGAACTTGTGTCTACTAATAATAGTTAAGACTTTGTGTCCGACGTTATTATTATTAATAATTCGTGCGAGATGCCTCCGAGACACTCAACAGTCTCACTTAGCCAAGAATGCCGATCATCACGTGCGCGCGCGACGGCCGAAAACCGCCGACCGCCAACCCTAAACCGACCAGGCGAGACAACCGATCGAACCGTCAAACGTATAGATTGATAATTGACGTC
Source organism: Brachyptera risi (assembly GCA_964007535.1). Classification (NCBI taxonomy): domain Eukaryota; kingdom Metazoa; phylum Arthropoda; class Insecta; order Plecoptera; family Taeniopterygidae; genus Brachyptera; species Brachyptera risi. The sequence continues at coordinate 35,929,640 of OZ023333.1, read as the reverse complement.
CATCAATCTCAAAGAAATACCAAACTAAACTAAGCCTAGAATTAGTAAGCGTAAATCATAACTTAAGAAATTACGAATCAACTTTTTTTTATTCTTTATATATATATAAATGATTTGGTTTAGTTATTTAATTTGATCAGAAAAAAAGAGTGTATCTTTATATTATAATTTGAGATAATTTGTGTGAGGTGAGCATTCATGTTCAAATATTTTTTTGGGTTTGCCCTGAGGTTGGATTTCTAAAAAGGTACGCACCCACAACTTGGAAAATGCTCTCCCATTTCAAGATCTATATACGGTTCATAAGCCCCGGAGAGTGCGTTTGATATAATATAATAAAACTTTGAATTTCAAGGTCTGCAGGTATTTGAAAGATAGATCCAACAAAAGAGACTAAAGGACAGTATAAAACCCTTTACGAATTCATGTTTTTTTTTTTCAAGCGTACCGCTATGGAAAGTGCGATGCAATGCCACGGTTATATAATAATTAGAGAGAGAAGGTGATGTTTTTCGCTACCAAAAGATTCGATAGCTGAGGACAGAAGAGAAGTGCAAGACGAGACGGTGAATATAGGCGTAGCCTGTATAATAAATGTGTTACTATTTATTTGTGGAATTATTTTTATGGTTTTGTCGGCCATGGAAAATAGAAACGACGGGGTATGCGGTACGTCGAACGCTATCCAATGTGGCGCGGTTCGCACTCTAATCAACTGTTCAAATAATAGAGATGAAAATTTGTCAAATATTTCTTTTCTCAAGTTTCTGATTATGGTCGGTTCTTGGGAGGATCGAAACGATGGTATACTACAAGTCACGAGAAATTTAGCAGTAATTTCACCGACAGCACAGTTATGGTGTTGAAGTTCATTGGTTTTGAATAATTAAAATGGGGTGGTAAGATCGCCCTTGTGGTGCCCCGTCCAAACGGTCCTATCTTTCATCCTTAGCCTTAATTGGGGAATAATGATTTTGTATCAAGTTTCGATGTTATTGAATTAAAAATTCAAACCTTAATATTCTAAAACAATATTGAAATGTTGACTCGAAATGATGGGTCACAATTCAACGTAGTTTCTACGTTGAAAATGATGAACATGAATAAATCTACGTTAGTTAAAGGACTAGAATTGAATGTCAAATATGAGGTGCGTTGACAACGAGGTCGTTTTGTACCTTAAAGTACTCGATTACTCAATATTCTTCATTAAAAATTCCCACACAACATGTGTTTTCCATTGAAGTTCACTGCATGAAATTCAATATTGATAGAAACTTACCCTGAATCAATATTCAGCCATAGAAATAATCTATAGTGATCTTATATAAAAAAAAAAAAAAATACAAAACATGAACAAGAAAAAAGTTTCAATGATAAAAAATCAACAAAATAACACATCTGTGAAATGTACTTTCGCAAACTTTTCTTCACATTTCGATACATTTTGATACATTCTCACTTTCCCTTCACCTATCACATCATTCTCCTTCGGCCCCCCCCCCCCCTCCCCCCTCCCCCTGACCGTTTTCCCGAAAACTTCACCGGGATCTTCATTCCTAGCGCATCTGATCCCAGTTGGTGCCAGACTCATGCATGTTTGATAGCGCACGCCACGGCTGCTACTGCTTCATAATACTGTACCATCCGACTGACATCTACTCACACATATTCTAATGATTAATTGATCAGGCAGACCTCTTTTCTAGACACATCAGGAAAAAGCCATAAAATCCATTCGCGAGGAAAGAAAAAAAAATAGAAACAATAACTAGGAACAATAAATGAAATATTCACAGAAACAATTGTCTCCGGAAGGCTTTTGCCCTCGCGTGGCCACTTGTTCGCACAGTGGGTGGTAGTGTGCGATATCGAATGAGTTTGAAAAGAGTTGAAATCAAAACTGTTACAACATTATTTCATAAGCTGAAAATAGAAAGGGCCCACATATTTTTTCTCATAATGTCGAAACTTTGGATATAAAATCGTTGTTTACCAATCATCACAATGGATGAAGGTAGGATCGTTTGGAAGGGGTACAACAAGAGCGATTTCACCATCCCATTTTTATTATTTCAGATTGAAAAAATCAACTCAGACACCAGGACTGTGCTGTCTGTGACTATATTTTTTCGCAGGCGGATAATAGTTTTCTGTTTCCAAAATATCAGAGAACATTTCGAGTACGCATGAAGCGTTCTTGTGATATATTCGAACATTAAACACACATATCGATCATATTTGCGTTTTTTTTTGCCACCCTCGGTAGCTCGGTCAACTGAGGCACCGCTTCAGAAACTGAAGTCCCCGTTGGGCGTGAGTTCGAGTCCCGCATTAGGCATGGGTTTTTGTAAACGTTCTTTCACTCATCATCACTTCATAATCACCTGCTCATTCGTACCCCCGTACAACCTAGTTGTTGGTGGGGTCGTTACGCAAACATTGATAATGTTTTGTTTTCTTCATCTTGGTATACGACATCCCTGTCACACGGACACGACTATGGGGTCTATGTAAAGTTCTTACGATTTTCATCAAATACTTGGGATTTGATTTATCAGTCAGTAGTTCACATTAGTTTTAGTGGGAGGACATACACAGGTCAGAGTGGGTAGCGAACATATCATTTAACCTCAACGGTTCGCGCTACCGGCTCTAAAAAAAAAAACCACATCATCCCTAAAACAACGCCCACCCAAACCCGCCACACTCTATAGAGTATATTTGATAAACCTACAAATGTGAGTTATTCTTGAAAAAAATATTTCTGAACAATTTTACTTCAATTCTCTTATTTTATTTAGTCTTCAATCCATCCACCCACCCCCTCACCCTCCCCTCCCCCGAGACAAAAAGATTGTTCCAGCCTAGCTTTTGACGTTGATGTAATTTTACCTGAGCTCTCTGTCTTATCCCAGAGCGAGAGTGCGAGAGAGAGAGACCGCGCTAAATAAAGAAAAGGAAGAAAAAAAATCTCCCGACCCTCTTCAAAAAACCACCCACTCAACCTCACTTTTATACCCCCTTCCCCCCTCCCTCCCCCCAAACCCTCGCACCCCTTCTCCCTTCCGTATTTGATTGGACGCAGCCATTTTATGAATTCGCTATCAAGCGCACATACACACACACATACATACATATACACAAGGTTTTTTTCTTCTACATCGCTAAAAAGATTCTGCGCATGGCCATTTCTACACAGCATCTTACGAGGGCTGGGTATGAACTGACTTTAAGGCGGTCTCCGCGAATTCAATTAACTTGGGAGAAAAAGAGTTTTGATGGTGCCGGGAGGGGGATGGTGGAAAGGTAGATGAAGTAACAACCCTCTCACCCCTTCTCACTCACACACACATATTAAATATATACACATACACCTCTAACCCACCCGTCCAGAAATACGAAAATCTCAGGGGGTGTGGTCAATTTCTAAATGAATGATGTTATAGTTTGTATCACTCATATATATGTATATAAACATTCTTATGTAAGAGAACTTATCAATTTCATAGTTCTATTTGGAGATAATCTGACAGAATGCCTTCTCTCTCTGTCTTTCTCTCTCTATCTCTCTCTTTCTTTCTCCCAGACGCTGCATTTTGCATCCCACCTCGATCTGCCCTTCAAAACGATCATAATTAACATGAAATCATCGACCTGTCTGTGAAATGGCGTATCGAAACCACCGCTCGACATGTCCTGGACATGAGTCGGTCGGGCGTCTCACAGTCGCTCGCACACTTCGACAAGTAAAACTTGTCCGATGGTTTAACTACGATAATATGCAAAACGTCGGTGGAAATGTAAATGAGGGACGTTATAGGAGGCGAACAACGAAATTCCTTTCTCCCCAACATTCCATTATACGTTCGTTCATAATAATGCAAATTAATCAAAATTATTTCCAACCTGAGTTGGATTAATTACGTTCGATTAGCGTGGATAGAGACACGTACTTTACGACAGTGACGTAACAGTTCAACTATGCACATCAGATTGGTATATATTTTTCAACCTCGTTTTGTCTGCAATAATTCGACTCAAGGTAAATTCATCATACCTAACCGCAAAGAGCAATTATAGACACGGTAAGTAGACCAAAGTAATTTTCAATTATTCCTCATTTATAATCATTGTATGTTGGTTTGACGATCCCACGAACGGCTGGGTTGTTTGGGGGATTTGAATGAGTGGACGATTTGTGACTCATGCCTCATACAGGACTCGAACCCACGCCTCACGTTGACTGGGCCAAAGGGGCGAAATGTGTGAATTCATCAAATGGCTATATTGGTTTTATGAACCTTGGATTAGCCCAAGCTCAGATTAAAATCACTGATCAGTTGGTATTTTAAGATATGTATAATTTTTTCGACAGTTTCAAGTTTGAAGTTGAAATTTCTTCTATTTATTCCCAATATGAATACATACAAGTTCACAAAAGTCTACAAAGTCTGATACAGGCTTGTCTGTGGTTCCAAATAGAGAAAATACAATGTTGGATATAGAGTAAATGAAATAAAAATAAATAAATGTAGAAATAAATGTTAATCCTTGAATTGGTCTTTAGGTGAAACCTTTATTTATACCTATTGCAACCATAGCTGTTGAGGTAAAACTAACCCAAAGAATGACACTGACTGCACATGTTTGGGCTTCAATTTTCTAAATGAAACATCATTATAGTAATTATTCCATGGAACATTTTGTTCTCTTCATAATAATCATCCTGGTGAATGTCTGAATAGAATGAAATAAGTATGTATAAATATGAATAATATTTATATGTATGAATAGAATGAGAGTAGAATTTGATTCAAGACGAACACTCCAACCATATCACAAACCGAAACTGAACCCCTAAACGGGAAACATCGCAAAGAAAACATCCCTAAAAAAAAAAAACGACTTCACCCCAATGCTCTTGTCGATATAGGTTTTCCACTCTCCACCGTCGAGTCTGATGTCTTCCTCACGCCATCTCTACGTCCTCTACTCGTACTATCAGCCGGTCCGCTGTGGTCATCCCCCCTACCCCCCCCCCCCACCCTCCTCACCAAACGTGTGGGGTAGGTCAAGGATGTGGGGGCAGGAGGGGGACCGACAATAGATACATGACCTCCCCTATACGCACTGCCTGTAACGCGATCTCGACCGTGGTTCGAACTCACACCCATCGGCGACCACTGAGTCGAATTGTTTTATAGGTGAAGCGACAATATTTCAAAACAAAATGAGATAGTTGCAGCTTGAATGTTGATAGTTGTTATAGCACATTTGTACATTTGTTTTTTCACTTGTACAAACAACACCATACTCAAACAAATGGAGATTATTATTACCGTATTATTAAATTATTCTCTTGGTATCACTTGAAATCTGAACACCCCACTTTTTGGCACTAAACGTATCCCTTTCTAACATCTCAGTCTACTGAACTTAACATATAATATCTTCTCTCTGTTATTTTTAACCCACAGATAAGCCTTCCCCATCTTTGTGGAAAAGAGTTTCATTTCAATTCAATGAATTGTTGTCATTATTCTCATTTTTTTCCCAAGGTATTCTGCTATTTTTCTCTGTGTTAGCTCTAAGCCTTTATGTATTTATAGAATTATATCAATCGAACATTTTGCTATGCAATATTTGTAAAAATGAGTATAATTTTGTTCATGTGTGAATAATAATGAAAAAAAAATCATCATCATTATTATTATTATTATTATTATTATTATTATTATTATGTTCTGGATATATAGTCACGTGACAATTGATCATTCATTCATATAAGTACACTAATCCGTCATACTACATATTGTCATGCTGAAAGAATGGTATAAATTCAAATTTAATAACAAATTCAACCTGCTTTGTAGGAGATCAGAACAAACAACTAGTTTCTAGTGAAACAGGTTGGCAACTCGGTAAGAGAATAACATTCAAGTTCATAAGCAAATGCAACAACAACAATTTCCCTAGTTATAATCGATCAATGATATCACGGGACGCATTTATACAACAATACATTTTTGCTTCCACATAGTATATCTAAAATTGTGAATCATCACAGAATAAAATCACTCGCTTTTGTTATTCATCATCAATATCCATATCTTCAAAAAATGGTAATGCAACCTAATACATGTTTTTCTGTCATGTATGAGTCTTTTTGTTAATCATTTAATTTATATTGGGTTTAACGACGCACTGTACTTATAACTACGATCTATTGGCGTCGGTGGAATGATATATGAGATGATGGGATGGTGAGATCAAGCTATTTTTTTTAGGTGTTTCTGGATAGTGCGGAGGAGTCGGTCGTAGCCTGTTGTTAAGGAACCATCCCAGTAATGACCTGAATGACAAAGAAAAACCACGAAAAAAAAACTATTAGGATGGTTGACCATGACGGGTATCGAACCCCTGTCTTCTGAATGACGGTTTAGTGTATTATAACCACTCGGCCACACTTCCAGTATGAGTCTATCATAAACCACAAGAAGATAGGTCAATGATATAATCATAAGCCTTCTTGTAACGCTATTTACGTGTAATCTTCCCCACAGAGAGTCCAGTCATCTATTGACAAAACACACCCCCTCCCGTGTTACGCAAGGGTGAGGTGTTTTAGGGTGGGGGGGGCCTTGTTTGAGGGGGGTTGAGGGGGCATTGTACGCGGCTAAACCATGGTCACACTGTCAATCAACAATCAGTTAACCCCCGATTCTTCGACATCCTCCCCCACAAAACATTTTATTATAATGATAGAAATCCTCTACAACTTGTGCACTTGAATGGCAGATGTGTTTATTCCATACCAACACAACAATAGATAAACGCAGCATCAGTCTTACATGACTTGTCACTTTCAGCGATGCAGAAATTATGGCACATGTTTTTACATAGTATATATCTGCATGGGAATTTTAATACCAACTATATACAATGAATATTGTAATGACACATCTGACATTCTTGTTAAGATGTTTACTATACCTAATTGGAAACACAATTTTTGATTATAATAATTTTAAATAAGTGATAACTGTCCACTGTATAGGAGTTATGATTTTTTTGCGGTTATTTCATTGAATAAAAATATGAAACATGAGTATATTGTATGGTATTTGTTTTTGGATTGTAGGTCATATGTTTATTAATAATTGTTTCGTTAGGACCTGATAGATTTCACCGTGCACACCATTGTCATAACAGAGCCTTCTTCAATGTCATGCATTAGCTATATGAGCCCATGGGTACCACTACACACCGTAAATAACGCGTCATTAAAATGAAGACAGAAGAATGCAGAACGTATTAAATGTTTGTGTACTTATTTTGATGGGTCACTTTTTGTCGGTCGATAAGGTAGTTTGCATTAGATCGGTAGAAACCGAATTCCTTATCGGTGTTAATTGAGAGTGGAGAGATTTCTAAATTCGAAATGACCAATCATGTTGAAGAAATAAAGAAAATGAGGAATAATTCATTTATGCACTGTGGCTGTGTTGGAATTGTCGTCTAATTCGAATGTGTTCATCAATTTGAATAAGTATATTTTAAGCAAGAACATTTCATCCAATATAAACAGATATTCAATGTAAGAGAACCACAAAAATATCGAAAATGTTCGAAATTTGACTATTTAAATTCCAATCAGACTACATCTAGTTCAGTCAATGATTGATAAACAATAGAATGAACAAAAGATGAATTGTTATGGATTATTGATAAATTACACGGCCCCTCCACCCGTGTTAAGTGCCTATCCCTTCAAGTAACCTCAGCTTCCTACATAGACTATGAGCTAGTAATCGAAATCATCCCCCCCTCGGCGGCGGAAGGTTTGAGAATGGTTTCTTATACATTTTTTCACGCTCATTCCATTTCTGCTTGTTGGATGCTTGAAAGCCGGTGGGTTTGGCTTCCAGGGGCGTCCAAACCTTGATCAAGTGTTTGATTCAGTGCAAGAAATATCAAATTCACAATGCATAATGGAATAATTTCGAGTGAAAAACAATGAATTTCCATTAAAATTTGAATTTTTAACAAAGTGTATGAAAAAAATTGGAAAAGACCGTCATTTCAAAAAAACATAAGTAATGAATTTGGTGAAAATTTCTTCAAGATGCAATATTGGCTACCCTTTTTGGGGGGATAAAGTTTAAAAGATATTATATATAATATCATGAAGTTGCGTGAACAATACGTAAATATAAACTATGCATGCAGTGATTCATCATTATGAACCCATTATGATAACTTCCACATGTTAATTTAACCATCAATTAATGAGCGTATCCATTTCACTGAATTTAAAAGCGACTCTCACCAACCAATATGATGAAAAAATATGATAGAATTCGAATCAACTATTAAAATGCATCTTCTGAAGAACACTTTCTACTCTGTAGAGGATTTCATGGACACTGGCTTTATCTAAAAATTTTGAATCAATATTTCATATTTTTAGAACCTATTTCATTTGTCAAGATTATTTCAAATATTATTTCAAATATTATTATCATTATCATTTTAAATATTACTATCATCATTATTATTTTTAATTATCAATGGATTTACTCAATATCATATAATGTAGGCCTAAGCCACATTTATAAGTTAGTACGCTGATAATTGTAAGCTGATAATTATAAACTGCTAACCATTCCGATTTTCTCGGAAGAGGGTTAAAGGAATCATTGAATTAATAAATTAATAAATATAGATTGTAATTTCGAGCAACATTTTCCAGCAAAACATTGATTCGATATTATAGAAATACTGATCGTTCAATACCTAAAAACGGTGCCTCATGACTGAGAAATTGATCTATTTTTCACATATTCTTATTGACGTTTGAGTCGAAGACTGGTGTTATAGTGCATTGATATATCACTGTGAAAGAGTCTAGGTTTATACAAAGATGCCGATTCTAAAAGGTCTCACCAATTGATTCTTGACTTGCATTGGGAAGCACTGATCGATCATATAAATTGATATATCAAAAATTCGATGTCTATGAAAAATCTTCAATTTTCACATGTCAGTTATGAAGGCAAGTAACTTAGTATGTTGTAGATGTTCAAACTATCTGCGATAAATATAAGGAAACAGTTTTTCGATCAGGAAGAATATCCTCATTCGTAATGAATTGAAAGCCAGAAATATGAGACGACGAAAGGGGCTCTCTGAATTCCCAGTTCTGACAAAATACCGAGGGTAAACAACTAGTAAATCTGGTGTACACACCTCATTTCAGAATTCAAGGGATTTCAGGGAGATTTCACGGGATTTCAAGAAGATTTCCAGGGATTTCGAAAACATTTCATGACAAGTGTTTACCAGATTTTGAGAGTTGTTAACCCTCGGCAAATACAGATTTTTTCCACACGCATAATACTAATTTCTCATATTTTCAGAAGTGATGGTAATGCAAAGTAGTTAAATATACCAAGCTGCTTTGGCAAAAACTTACTCTTGAAATTATAGAACTTTTTTCAACATCAAAATCTCTAGATATACAATCATTGTGTCGGAATTAAAGCGGAGGATGAATTAGTAAAACCGCTTAGAAGCAGCAACTTTTGATTGTTTTAAGACTTCGAGGCGGTTTTGTCACCAATATGAATGATCATGCACAGCTTGAAGCATAAATAAAAGTCTTTTTGCTACCTGATCAAACCAGTCGACCACGTTATTTTGCATGGGATTTGGCAGATATCAAACGATAGAAACAGACAAGCTTCGAACCCTACGTATCACGTTGATAATAAGGGATTTCACACAAACACAGAGATTTTACCGGATCGAGTGAGTAAACCTTGTAATCGCAGTTCGAGTGCACTTCAAGTACCTCGTGTTTATTATTAGCCTGTACAACTCTTGCAGGTAAACAACCAGAGTACTTTGCTTACAAACTCGAGTGTGTTTGTTTAGAATTTAGACTCGGTGAAATAACAAAGTGAATCAATCAATCAAAGAGGGCGAAGAACAATATCGAAAACTCAAGTTTTTTAATACAGAGGAGAAAAAAATGTGTAGGGTGAAGAATTATTTTTAAAGAAATACAATATAGTAGGGGGATATTCGAATTTGATGTAAACAAAATCATACTCAAGTTACAATCAAATGAAATCCCTTGTTGATCGGAAAGACAATATTATCAATTATCTGATGACCGTGCTCAACACCAATATATTTTTTAAACTGTGTTACCATGACCTATTAACTCCTAGAACAACTAAAATACAATAATAGTTGAGATTATTCGTCCATACATGTATATGAGACAGTTAATAGAATAAAAATCTGAATTGTATAGTTATATTTGTCACAATTAACCTACCATTTTGAGAAATATAATGTTTCGGAGAAGAATCTCAATTGAAACTTTGAGAAATTTCGACAACCTAAGAGACCTTCATGATCCTCATTGTAAAATTCATGATAAGACACGATTACAATTGCATTCATAGACAATTAATTCAAATAAATCACTGAAGATTTATCCTCATCGTTTCCAAGCCCACCTCTAAAAGTAGTTTCTATACAAAATACCCCATAACTTCACAAATTAATCACGGAAACCGAATTGTGTTAGGACACGAAACGTCACAGTGTACGAAACGTTGGGGGGGGGGGGGGGCAGCGAAGGGGGGCTGTCACAATTACATTACCCACATTTTTTCCGCACCGCTAAAATTAACATTATATCACTATAGCATGATCGTCAATAAAATGTCCGCTCAATCAATGTTCATTCGCCATAATCTCACATGCGACCATTTTAATGACGTCTAGACTTTGAATCAGAAAGACATGATTAATTATTCTATTTCAATTAGATCTATGTGTGTGTGTGTGTGTGTGTGTGTTTTGTGTGCGCTTGCGCGTACCATGGCTGCGTGTCATCGACTGAGTGACTGAAGGATGGAGTAGTAATTACAGCGATCATGCTAAAAATGTCTGACATTTCACCACAGCTTGGAGCTTATTTAGACATTTTATACTAGGATATTGGAATTAGAAAAGATGTTTGTACTGAAGTATTATAAATATGTGACATTCACCGTTGATATATGCACAACATTCCCATTATCGGCTGGGGCATTATGGCTGGTTATTATCGGCTGGGGGATGCGAATGAATAGTGTACGAGGACCCATGGCTAGGGCGAGACTCAAACCCACGTCCTTCTTCTCTAGATCTTTAACTGAATGCTCAGCTGAATAAGCCACGGGGGCGACAATGTAACGCTCATATCATCACGGAATTGATTCAGATTCAAAATTCGAATCCTATTTGTATCCTCTTTTAAAAACTCCCTTATCGACATCAAATCGTGAAAATAATATGAAAGAACAATTTGGAATCATGGGTTATTTTTCCCATATGAGCTCAAGATATGTGATTATTCCAAAATGTGTGAAGAGTTTCACCATCTGAACTCAGTGTCAGTTTCACCGATTTAATCTTAGAAATAGCGTTAATCCTAGGATTAGTGAAAACAATATGAATGGTACCTTATCTGGCCAAAGATTTTGAACTCAAGTTTGAGATAAACCAAGCATCTGTGCATTAAAAGTTTCCTCTAATATTCTCAACAAGTCCCAATAAACAAGACTGGAATATAATATACTGAATTTTCAACCATAAAAATCCTGATTGACTTAATAATGAGAATCTCTATACATACACGTGCATGTGAAATATTTACCGTAGTACACCATTACATGAGTGTCTATAACTACAACTGGCGTAAAGATTTCTATTTACCTGTCAATAACTGAAAACCAGTCAACTATACGCACTACATAATTAAAATCTAGGCTGAATATTAAAAATAGATAACTTTTATAATTTCACCCCATAAATAGTATAGCTTGTAAGCATAAAATCATGCTTATATATAGTTCAAATAACACGGATCCTAGCGGACTAGTATGATGTAGTAAGTTTAGAATCGGTGTAGAAGAATGTATTCAGGCCTAATTATAAATGTTTTGAGGATTCCTTAGCTTTGTCTCCTATGTGAAACGAGAACACTGAGTAAACTTATCTCAGGTAGAACTAATGATAAACAATGAAGATACCGAAATAACAAAAAACCTTTTTTTCGTTTTTCTTTTTTACCTACAGCTAAAGGTGGGCTCGACGTGTAAATGTGTTGGGATTCTTGTATATGGCGGATACAGAACTGAAACCACTGCTCTTGTGTTCCTGCAGAACTAAACTATTGCTGCTATAGCTAATGAAAATCACAACAATTCTTCTCAAATCGATGTCATGTGATGTTTAGGATGGTGTTATATATTTATTCACCATGCCTCTTCTGGATTATCTATCCATTATTAATCGTACCATTTTCAATATATATACCTTATTTTAAAAAAGTATGAACAGTTGCATTATGTATTTTCCTTCTATGAAATTTTGCTGCCTCTTGATTTTCATGCCAATATCAATAGAGATTCTATTTATTATAGATTCATTTTTCTTTCCGTCAACTTATTTTCAGTTTTAATATTTTCTATATTTGTATATTAATATGTGCCAATCTGTGGAGAAAGTAATGAATGAATGTATAGATTATCAGCCAAAATATATAAGCAAAACGAATTCCTGGAGAAATGATTATAGTTTCAATTATCTTCACTTTGATTAGATTATAGGCCTACTCATGATAACAATATATTTAAAATTATACACTCGGATGTTTAAAATAATTTAGACTCAATACAAAGACTCCTGCAACATCAATTGAATATATATCTATGGACCTCTGAACGTTAAGATGAAAATTGAATATAGAATTGTATAAATCCAAATTGGTTATCAATAAGGACGGAATGAATATTAGAGTTTTAAGGCGCATCGACAGCGAGGTCATTTAGCGCTTATAAGGACGGATAACGGTATGTAATTCTTACAGATAAGTTAAATTCTCAGTTACTACCAGAATCTCATTTCATTTTGAAACCATTTTATTCACACTCAATGCTTATATATCAAGTACTACAACAATTGCATACAGGTAGTAGACAGAAAGGTACAAATGAACAAATAGACAAATAATAAAATCAAAAGTTAACAATAATAAACATATTGAGGCAATAGTGATACATAATTTGATATAAAGTTTTGATATAAAATGTAGAAATTTAGGAATGATATTTGGTAAGTGCGAAGCCCGCATAAGTTAAATCTTGTGCGTGGGCTGTCTTGCTTTAAAAAAAAATACAATTAGTGTAAATCCGACTCTCAAACTTATTAATTAATTAATTAGATGAATTGAAATATAATAATTATATATTATATATAATTATATATAATATCCGGTTCTGTAGTTTGATAACTGAAACAAATCTCAAATGTTGAGAAATTCGAAATAGAACACTCAAGATTCGCTTCATCAGTTTTGATCGAGAAACTATAATTTGATATCTATTTCAATCTCATCATGTAGAAGAAAAAAACTCTCTTGAATATATAAATTCTCTTCTCGATATCAATCAAAACAGAACGAGATGATGGTTAAAAATAACATTTGATAGAAATTAATAATTCGAAAGATCTATTTTATGATTCGAACGTAAATGTAAGTGATTGACAATTTACAGCAGACGCAAAACCGAAACCTAAAGATAGAATCGAATGAAATAACGATAGAAAAAAAAACTGAAAGGACAAGATTAATTCAAGGATCGCTCAGATAAACTTTTAAATAAATATATCAGCGTTGATAATTATCATTGAAATTTCATGAAAGTATCATCGAATTATTCAAAGTATCAATTTATACCTTGAATAAATGTGAAATATATCTATGTTAATGATACAAACACAATAAAAATGATGAATCGAATAAACCAACTTATAATATCGTTTCTCCTCTAAAAGCAGATATAATAATAAACAGTTAATTTACGGTGGATTATTCAGATACAACAGATCACAGAAAACATGTATACCCATCAATTTGAAACCACCAATAAAAATCAGGACTCGATATATCCAGTCTTGTCTCCCGAGTATCTCTACAAGATGCGAGCTGTCTCACAGCCATGTCCCTGCGTGCATTTTAATAGTCCACGTCTTCAGGTATATATGCGCTAGGCTAGGCCAGTTGAAGCTGTGCCAGCATCTCTTGTTTAGCACTGTTTTAACACCAACCACTAAGAAAAATAACACCGGATATAGAGTCAGAGTACCATGTATTACATTGAACATTTTCAAAAAGAGAACAACCTAAACGGTTCAAGTTATAGCTAGCTAGACAGTTATTTCTATAACGAGTATATTTTGATAGCTTTTTCATTGACCAGAATATGTCATGTAAGTTAGAAAATATGTATGAATATAAATATGTTAGTACACGAATAACATTCCGGTTAAAGTATTTAATAACGTGAACGTTTAAAATTTGAATGTTCAGTTTAAATTAAGCCTACACATAAAATTAGTTGTATTTCGAATGATTTTTTTTTTATGTTGTCGTTTCTCCATTTTAAGTGTCATTCTTCGTTTTAATTTACAACGAACAGAAAAATCAGAGGTTATTCAAAAGGATGATGAGAAGGGAGCGTCACACCCACAGGCAAAACTGAAGCAAATTAATAATTTTAACTTCAAATCTTCTGCTCGAAAAGGAATACAACAAAGCATCGAAGTGGATGAAAATAAAATAGTAAGATCAAAGATTCCTTTTCCTTCACATTTAAACGATTGAATGCTATATTATTATCATTCAACTTTTCAGTATGACATACATTACAATTCCCTTCGAATATTTTCTTTGGGGTAAATCACACTTGTGGTGCCCTATCTATTGAGACGACACTATCTTGACTTCCTCAGCCACAATCAGGGAAAACTCACTTTGTGAACAATTATCAATGATGATGACAAATATATAAAACTTATATTATGTTCAACTCGCTGTAATTATGACCGAGGTCTGAATGAACGTCACAGCGTTTCTCACTTGGAAGAAACTTCTTTGTTTCTATGAAAAACAGTGATTATATTAAAATACCAGACGCTATTGAGAACTAATAATATGGTATACCGTACGTTATAGTATTTAGTTTAGGTTCGGAGCCAATTGGTTTGAGAGTCGAGAGAAAATGGCGCCTCCTTCCGATTCAAAAGATATCCAGAAACGAGAGCAAAATCTGACATTTTACTGGTAACCTTCTGCATTGCGGAAAATGCAATATAGTTATGTAACTTGACTAAAATAAGATACGAGCAAAGAGTGGATTCATAATCATCTTTAATCTCAACAGTTACATTGTTTCAATATTCATAAGATTTCCAGTAACGTTCTCCAAACTGAATACTACCTGATCATTCGGTTTGAGTCAAAATACCATCTATCAGTTTTAACCCTACTTAACGTGACTTGTCCACTAATTAAAGAAAAGAGACAATTTTTAGGACATAACCTTACAATGTTGAAATGTGAGGGTATTTTTGACCATCCACACAGTCCAGTCCAGTTGTTTATGGCGATAGCTTTATTGTTAGTGATTCTTTAGTATTCTCTTTGGAATGAAATATATCAGTGGCATATTATATTGAATATATGTACCAATAAAACCATTTAACCCAAATGTTTCTACCAACATATGGAAGTGATCGCTTTCCAAAACCGGATGCAGCTATAAAGATATGTTTACAATGAATTCGCTCTTGTCAATCTATATACCCTGCACTGACATTTACTGTCATAACTTTGGCGGCGAAATTTAGTTTTACCAAAAGACATGTCTATATGGTTGTAAATATGTCCCCCCTTTTAAATAACTTATTTCACCCTTTTTCAGAGTGCCCTCACGGAGCACGAAAGAGGTCAGGACAACAACCATTGATATGCTCGCAAAACAGGTGCCGAATATATATTTTTTGGTGAACAGAAAAATTCAAAAATTCACATTTTTGTCAAAGAATTCAATCTCTGTTTAACAACAATCCAGTTCTGATGATTGGAAATACCAGCATATATTTGTAGATATCTCGATTCAACTATATTATCATTCCAAATTTTGACTACTTGTCAATGTACAAATGAAAATGGATAAACATTACGCGTCACAATCGATTTCACAATGCGTATTCTCCACCAATTGCAGTAACTGGTGTAATACAAAAGTGAAATACCCATCTACGGTCATATTACCATTATATATATATATATATATATATATATATATATATATATATATATATATATATATATATATATATATATATATATATACACATATATAACTCGCAAATTAATTTATGTTTCAAAATGATCATTCTTATAATTCAAGGCTTTTCAACGTCGCTGCCGAGATTTAATGATGCCAGTAATCCCAGTAAGGCAGTGCACGACGCAAGTACCGACATTATACCTTATTTTATTCAATCACCCACAATTTATAATAAATAAACTAATTGTTTGTAAATAGGCCTAATTAAACCAATATAATAACGGAAAACATTCAAGTTGATGATAAATATAGAGGACAAATGAGAATTGATATAAATTTCAATATTCCTACTATCCACGCACATTTTAAAAAGGAGGGCCGTTGATTAATTTATTAACTGATTTTCTTATTTATAGGCCTATATATACCACATTTTTCATATATATATGAGGATAATTATAAATCAATGTCTTGATAATTTATCCATACGAAGGAAACACCAAGATACTACAGAACTGACTGTTTGTACCTATAGGGCATATGTATTTATTACATACAAGAATATCTAGTTATTACTATTGGTACACGAGTATTTGATACCACCGCAAATCTTTAATATATAATGAATTATTTCAATATGATCATAAATTTTGTATTATGGGTAACCAAATACATCAAAATAATTGCATAATAATAATGTACCCACAATCTTAGTGAAGCAATGCAATCCAAATCAATGTTCTCATTTCTTCACGAAAATCCACTCTTATTTCTCATTAATAACATCAATACAATTAGATTCCGCCATCGACCAATGGAATACACCCGAGATATGATTCACATAGCTTTTAATGCAATAAGTCCGACCAGCATTCATGCTCGAGCATAATTTGATGTTCGATGAATCACCGACCGGCCATGAATAAAAGTCCCCGCCGATCAACGCTCGATTGCCGGTCTCCGAATCAACGTCATCGGCGGAATCCCGCGTCAATAAAACGACTTCCTTTTGTTCGGTCATTAATTTATATAGTTTTTAATTGTTTCTAAGAAACGTAGAAAACGGTTCATTAGATTAGTCATTCAGGTGAAAACTTCATTACAGGTGTGTTTTCAAGTTATTAGAACGAAGTTGTAATTAAAAATATCTACCTTTTTTTTTATTAGATGAATCATGCGGTGTTTTTGTGTTGCAAGTTATTTAATTAACACGTCTGTAATTCTGAGAATAATGATAATTGTACGGGATTTCAGAATGTGTTATTATGTCTCACAGGCAATAATGTAATGGCGATTGCGGAATAATACGAACTATAAATGATTGTGCGAGGCGGGATTGATATTGATGTGATGGTGCAATTGTTTTAATCACATTTTGGATGATTTTATATCAATCTCCGGTTGAATTTGTGCACTTTGAATCAATTGAAATCACGGATAATATACTTTCGAGCGAATGATTGGTGAATCACTTGAATTAATCCAACGAATCTCATTGAATAATCTTTGATCATTCCAATGTAAATAAAATACGAAGTTGAATTTGTTTATTTCTCACCTGCCGACAAGTTTGAAAATACGCTTTCGAATATTATACGAATATTAAATTCACATGGAATTAAATTAATTGTATATATTATCAATAACAATATACATTTCTGTTTCACATCACCTGCCGATAAACTTGAAAATCAAACTTTTAAAAGAAAACTAGAACAGTATCTTCTAAGAAAACACGAAAAATAAATCGTCTTCAACACTATCAACGAATCCTAGTTTAAGCACTTGTTCATTTACGTGAAAATTCCGCCTACAAATTATCAAACATTCCGATTGGAAATTTTCTTCATTCGCTTGTTGTAACAGATGTCAGTTCTTGTTTTGACAAAGTGTCGCCCCCTAACAAGTCATAACACTTTCCGCTACTGAACATAAACATGACTTGTACACGCGGACGCGCGCGTTTTCTTACACGGGGTGTAATGTCGCGCAGGCCGGCCGACACCACTTTAGATAACGCACACGCACCGTCCCGCACGCGTCTTGCCGCACCGCATCGGTATATACCTGTCGCCGGTAAATATGCAGGACGACAGAATAAATATGCATAATGCGATATTATGTATTTAGAACAGCTATTTGTGAATAGTTGTTATGGTTTTGGCAAGTGGATCGACGGTGAATAAATACTGCTCGGGAAGAAAATTTGAATATTGTAGAGAAAATCCGATGAGAGATGAAATATTTTTTTCTCTCGTGTTGTTTCATAATTTTGAGTATGTTAACGGAAGCGTACTGTTGGAGATTCTCATGTCACTTTTCAAATATCGAAATAGAAACGATATTTAGACAAGTGTTTTCTTCCCTTCAAAGGGTATAATAATCGTTGACGAATACCAAATTATGTCCAAGTACACTTCCGTTAAAATATTCGAGATGAAGTAATATTTATATTTGTAATTTCATGTGTGTTATTATAACAAGTTCATTCATAATAGGACAAAATTCGTGAAAAAAAAATATATTTTCTAGAGTTGATATGGAAAATTGGCTCAGAAAAAGTATCACGGTATCTTTGATTCTTCATATTCATTGTTCATACCGATATCAATAAAACGATAGGATGTACTCTATGGACGAATTAAATATATATTCAAGTGTTGGTATACGATTAAACGCGCGCACTGTATATAACGGCCATTACATAAATCGGAATGCCGGATCCGATTTCATTGTTCGATGAACTAATTATCGTCACCCGATTTCTAATAATGAAATATTTTAAATATAGAACTATACCGTAAGGCCCGAGTGGGAGTATTTGTATTTCAGTATCAAATAGAAACGACAGATAACTACCATACTAATTCAAGTTGATTTCGAAAATTAATGTATGTAATATTATTGAAATTGTATGATTTTACAATTACTATTTAGAAATATCTATTCAAAAATGGACTGTAATTTGAATTCGTTTGAAATTAAAATTTGAATTGATTTTATTAAATGGAATATATATTTTATCCCCACAAAAACTAATTATCATTACCTCCAACGCACTGTGCGGTTTAGAAAGGTAACAAACACTATCTTGTCTAATTCTGTTACGTTATCTGATTTAATGATGGCCATTATTCCGACAAAAAGTGTCCCGCCATTTCAATGAAACAATAACTTTTAGTTTTACTTGGTCGTTAATTTCATGATCCGATATCTCACGAGGACCGCGTCTAGTGTCCGTGGGTCCAGCGAGAGATGCTGTCGCCCGGCAAGGGTGGGGGACACGAGATCCGTTGGGGAGGAGGGGAGGGGGGGGGTCACACAGATGGCCACGGCAAGGCGGGAAAGGGACAACACCTCTACGGACACTGTTCTGCCCAGACACGCGGTAACCGGCGAAAAAAAGAAAATGAAAATTTTTTTATATTTGGAAAATATCGTCCAAATATTCTGAGCGTAGTGTTACTTAACTTGAAGATTAATTGAATGATTTCATTATCACTATCGCCTGATCCAAAAAACTGACTTCCTAAAACTCGCGAGTGAGGAGGAATATTACTATCAATGTTCCGTAATAACATCAAAAATTTCCCAGAATATGGAATCAAAATTCAAGAAAACAAACCGATTTTTTTTTTCACACGTATAACTTATATATATATATGTAAATATATGCATATAGAAAAAACACCGATATTCATTTGACACATTGCCACCGGAGCCCAACCAGTACACAAAACAGTGGAGAACACCAAACTGATCAAAACTTGTATTTAATTAATCTACCTGATTGCATCTCCTGATATTTGGCCACGAGGTTTCACAGTTTCTGATATTATTCCCGATGTCACTTGGGTCACTGATACTTTTGAGAATTATCTCCACGAGTGGTGACATAACCAATCACAAAAAACAGGCGATTATAAGTAATAGACACAGTATTTTAATAATCAAAAAACACGTCACAATTTCATGAAGGTGTTAATAATTATTATTTCATAAAAAAAACACCAACATCCACTTTTTAAAATATGTAAACACTCTTCCATAAACTTTCTTCAGAAAATAAACTTATCATAGTCTTGAATGTCGTCATTTAATAATTAGTAAAAGAATAAAATGTAAGTGCTGTAATGTTGCTGACCGCGTTGTTTTTGTCCATACATGCATCAGATGTTGTCGGCGCGATGGTCCGTCGCTTACTGGCTACCCTGCATATACTTTACAATCAATCGGTGAGAGGGGGGTAGGAGAGGGAACCCCTTTCGAGGAGGGAAACGAGGGGCAAAGAAGTGGGGAGAAAAATGAAAGGAGTGGGGATAAGAGTAGATGGTTATGCTGCCGAGATGGGAGGGCATTCTCAAAGAAGGTGTTGTCCGCATATATCCTTTTTCTCTATCTTAACTATGATGAGAGATATAGAGTGCGCGGGTGTGCGCGGGTGTGTGTAGTGAGGAGGAGGGGGGGAGAGAGGAGATTTGAAGGGGGGAAAGGAGGGGGTATATAAC